>JASDQU010439893.1:44768-61580 GCA_032191745.1 Picea mariana | reverse complement strand
TGTGTGTGTGTGTGTGTGTGTGTGCCATTGTATGTTTTCAATTTTATTGAGAATCTATTTGCAGTAATTATTTGTACGAGGTTAAAATATACATTTGGTATCAGAGCAATTATTGGCTTCAGGGGGATGCCTCTGTAGCTAAGGGTTTGGCTCGAGTCTGTGATAAGCCTTGTTACAATGGGAGATCTACAGTATTGATTCTTCAGGTGAAAATAAATGGAGAACATTTCAAAAATAAATATCGACAAATTTAATGGGAAAAGTTTTGAGTTGTGGAAGCTCAAGATGGAATATCTTTTGGTAGACAAAGATCAGTGGATCGCAGTGGATCTAGATACTGCACCTACAGGAATTTCAATAGAATAATGGAAAAAGTTGGATCAGAAAGAAAAGAACACAATCCAGTTGTGTCTCTCAGATTCAGTATTTTTTAATGTGTCAAGGGAAGCTACAACCAAGGAATTATGGTATAAGTTGGGGACTTTGTATCATTCTAAGTCCCTCGAAAATTAATTGTTCCTATGGAAGATGTTGTATAACATGAGGATGAAAGATGGTGACTGGGTGATAGAGAATATGAATGCCTTCAATATTTTGGTAAGTCAATTATTATCCATTGATATTAAAATTTCAAATGAATATAAGTGTATTAGTTTATTGTGCTCTTTATCAAACTCATGGGATAGTCTAGTTGTGACCATAGGTAGTAATAAAACTACCTTAAGTTTCATTGATGTGGCCTCACCCTTGTTGTTGGAGGAGATGAGACAGAATAACATGGAAGGATAGAGCACATATGCATTATTTGCAAGAGGATGGTCCCATGAAATAAATAGATATAATTCCTCAAGTGGGAGATCTAAATCTAAGGGTAGATCTAAATATTTCAGAAATTTTGTAAAGGTATGTTGSAGATGTGGAAAATAAGGGCACTAAAAGAAGAAATGTAGATCCAAAAGTGTTGAGAGAGGGAAGGGATCTGAAGATGCTCCTTCAACATGAGAAAAAAACCCCTCAAAAGAAGGAGGGGATGTGTACTTGGCTTCATCAAGAACACATGCATACCATGAGGCATGGTTGGTTGACTTGGGTGCATCCTTTCATATGACTCCTCATAGGGAATGGTTCTATGAATATGAAAGGTATGATAGAAGTGATGTTTTCCTAGGTGATGACTTGACAACCAAAATCACAGGATGAGGAAAATTCAAGTTGAAGATCATGGATGGGAGGATTAGAACACTCTATGGTGTTCTACACATTGTAGATTTGGCCAGAAATTTGATTTATGTAAGCAAAATGGATGATGCAAGGGTAAAAACAGTGTTTGAGAAAGAAACATGTAGGATGGTTCGAAGAGCAATGGTGTTGCTGAAGGGAGTTCATATTAGAACTATGTATAATATGTAGGGAAGCACTATTATTGATGGGTGTAATAGTTCTGTTATCACATATTTTTGCAAGGGGATTGTTTTCCTTTGAAGTTGGTCATTGGGTGACCAAATATGAAAGAAGTGGGCTTAAAAAACCCACAATTTTTTTTTCATTCAAAGTCAGGGTGTGATTGTGCAAAGGCACGCACATACCTGGTTAGCAAAAATCCATTAAGAACAGGCTCAATATTGGCTATTGGATCCATCGGACAAATTAGATCAGTTGTTCATGGGTATTCAGGATCCGAAATTTGCTCGAAGTTTAGTGCCAGGGAAAAGGTCCAAGATCAAGGGACAAGCAAAGTTTTAATCATGGCGCAAGATTATCATTTCGTGGTTTCACGAGATGGAGAGGTCAAGGAGCAGATTCATCAGAACTCGTGAAATGTGAAATCGCAAAAAGATCGCAGTCGTTGATCAAAGGAGATATCTGGACCGTTAGATCAGCTTTTCATGATTTCGTGAGTCGGGGAAGTAGGAGGGAAAGTCTTGAAGACTCACAACACGTGAAGTCCCAAAATGATCTTGGTCGTCCATTTTAGAAGGGCACGTGGCATAGGATCTGAACCGTGCAGAAAATATTTTTGGGAAAGCTGAGGTGAGAAGTGTTGATGTCCCTAAGTCCTGAAACGTTGATACGATCTAGGTTGTCCTTTTTAGAGGGACATGTGTCATCTGATCCGGGGATCGCGCTTTTGTGACTTGAAGATTTCAGCATGGAGCACGACGTGAAATCATGAAATGCGAAATCGCGATGCACCTGAGAGTAAGGCCCACGATCATAGCCTAGGGTCATATAGAAAGTGGGGCCAAAAGAAGAATAACCACCCATCCAAGCAGCAGGCAGCCAAAGTATTTGAAGAAATGATCGCAGTCGTTGGTTTTACAATAAACTCGGTCATGGATCCCGATGGGTCATTTCGCAATTTTGAGCATCGGAGTATTGGAGATCAAGGGGAGTAGAAACTCTCGAAATGGGAAATCTCGAGATTTCATGTGGATAAGAATGAGGTCACATTCCATGGTCATGTGGGGCAAGGGAATGGATCCGCACGAAATATTGAAGCACTCGAGTTGGTCACAGAGAAGGATCGACGTGGCCTCCAGACGCGAGAATTGCCTCAAAGGAATTATGAGCTTGCCTATAATAGTCATGGTTGTCAGGCCTCATATTAATCCCAATGAAAGTAGTTAATGACAATGGGGAAGGTGGTTGAAACCTCGTTTCACCACATAAATGGAAAGCATGGAAAATCTGGTCGTGGAGGGAAGACTGTCAGCCGAAAGTTCCCTGTCATCAATTTTCTTGTGAAGGCCATACTGATCTGATCTTGCATATGACAAAAGAATGCAAGTGCATCCTGACAGAAGAAGATGCAGACACCAAGCCTTGAATTCCATGACCAGAGCACGCATGTGAAGGGAGCAAGTTTCTTTGAGTATAAATACTTAGTTTTAATATTTTGTGAGGGTCGATGGTAGAGCTAAGCTCCTGTATTGTAAAGTTTTAGTGAAGTCTTTGGTTCTCTGGTTATGTATTGTGATCTGAGATTTCTGGATTAATTGAAGTCATCTTTCTTTCTCCATCTTATTTGCCTCTGATACTGAGAGAGTTTATGTATGACTGATTCTCATGAATTTTTGTGATTGTGTTATGATGGATGTTGATTGTAATACCGTCATGATTTCTTTCAGTTTCATTGAAATTGGAACCCAATAAGAGATTGTGTTTTCATTTTTTCTTCCTTAGGCTATTGAAGACCTGATGTTCACGGCATGTCTCTACATTTTCTTACCAAATTCTTCCTCCTACTCACCCTAACTCTAACTTACTAACTGAAGTTGATTCCAAACCTCATTGCTTATGCATACTAGTCCAGTTTCTCGAGTTAAAACGATATTATCTCGAGTCTGAGCCCATTTGACCCCTTTAAAAAATCAACCCATGACATAAAATTATGATGGGTACTGGGCTTACCTTCGACGCAATCCGGACGTGACTTCTAGTGCTAAAATTTTTGGCTCTGTTGCTCAGGACGAATTGAATATTTTCCCTGGGTAGAATGACAACAAAATTCTGATTCTGAAGGTGCATCAGATATCAAAACCTTTGAAGATTGCACTTGCACCTAGTGACTCCACTAAGGTGACTCCAATGTTTCGGTGTGGTTGCCTCTAGCTACAACTATAGCCCCTGGGAGAACACAACGATCAGATATGGTTTTTGATGGTGAACAAAGACCAAACACACTTATTCTGCATATCATTCACCTGGCGACTCCATGGTTAAATAATCGATCGACGACTCCACTGGTTGGAAATGGACAAAATCTTGGCTCGAAGGTTTGTTCTCTTTAATTTTTTTGTTGTTCCTAGTTTTCCCAGTGTTGTCTCTACTGTGGATGAATGGGGTGATTATTTTCCCATATTTAGACAGCGCGAAGAGGACAACCATGCTTGACATCTCCATGAGTTCCATGAACTCATGCATAAGTGGGAGATACATCATGAGGATGTATTAATGAATATGTTCATGTTCTCATTGGACAGGGATGCCCATGATTGGTATCGATCCTTGCCCCCTGCTAGCATATCCTCCCTGAAGAAGCTTCATGCAGCTTTTAATAAGCATTGTCAAAGGTATTATTCCTCTGAGTTAATATGTCATAACTGTTGTAAGGATTGTGACGGCTAGGATCAAGATATGGTTGTTTCTAATGAAAGCTATGAGGATGAAGGCTGCGAGGAGGAAGAAGATGTTTTGGGCGAAGTTATGGAACTGGTAAAATCTCTCACTGCCCAACTAGAAAGGTTGGAATCTGAAGAAATCACAGAGGATTTTCCAGTCCTTGAGGCGGATGTCCTTGGCAACTCTACTAAGGATGATAATGAATATTTCATAACTGTAGAGGCCTTGATTTTTTCTCTTGAGGTGCATGTTGTCCCTAGATTTGATGATTATTCAGATGAAGAGCAGCAGAGCCTCACATCAAAGTTTGTTGACTAGAGGGGCATCCAGTCTGTAGATGATAGCTACAAATCAGATTCTGAGTTGGATATGCAGGATTTCCAAAAACAGACTGCATAGCCTTATCCTCTATTCACTAAAGAAAACTATTACGAGGAAATCAGCCATTCTGGACCTGCAGAAGACACTTAGAAGCATGAGGAAGAGCAGATATTTCCCAAGGTTCACGTTTATGATGATTATGAATCTGATCCTTGGGAGAGCTATGCAGAAGAAGAGGAGCATCAGAAGGGGCAGTTTGTTTCTTGTCCAAATCCTATCTACGAGCAACCATCGCCTGGGACCAGTCAGCCTGCATTGACCATTCACCCACCTGTGCCTACCAGAGATATTCAACCATGTATGAGAAGCTATGTAGTAGAGAAGGCTGCTTGTAACAAATTTTCTAGAGTTTGTCACTTGTCATATGAGCCTGTGGAGGAATACATGGGGTTGTATTTCCTTCATGTTTTGAAATCACCCAGCTTTATCCTAGCCTCATCATTAGGAGGAAAGATGAGGAATGTAACTGTTCTGTTGTCACGGTTGTGTTCTCTGTTATTAATCACAAATAGAGTGAAGGAGCTTCCAGTTAGGAAGTTACTTGAATGACTATGGTGGAAATTTGCTTTCACCTAGAACTGTGTAAAAATTTATTAGCTTAGGACTGTACATAAATAAGCTCCTTGGAGCATGTGTGTTTATTTTTGTTTTTACTTGTCAGCCTTATATTCTTCAGCAGGGTGTTTTTGAGCTTGAATCCATAGCCCAACAGAAGATGACTGGAGCTGGAAAAGGAGATCTTAGAGCCTCGTGGGGAGGACTCTATCCCCCATGGAGCCTAATGTTATCACATATTTTTGAAAGGGGATTGTTTTCCTTTGAAGTTGGTCATTGGGTGACCAAATGTGAAAGAAGTGGGCTTAAAAAACCCATAAATGTTTTTCATCCAAAGTTGGGGTGCAATTGTGCAAAGGCACACACATACCTGGTCGGCAAAAATCCATCAAGCACAGGCTCAGTCTCGTTCGTTGGATCCATCAGAAAAATCATATCGATGGTTCGCGAGTATTCAGGATCTGAAAGTTGCTTGAAGTTTAGTGCCAAGGAAAAGGCCCGAGATCAAGGGACGAGCAGATTTTTAATCATGGCACAAGATTATAATTTTGTGGTTTTGTGAGATGGAGCGGTCAAGGATCAAAGTCATCAGAACTCGTGAAATGCAAAATCGCGAAAAATATCACAGTCGTTGATCAAAGGAGAGATCTAGACCATTAGATCATCTTTTCACGATTTCGTGAGTCAGGGAAGTAGGAGGGTGAGTCTTGAAGACTCGCAACACGTGAAATCTCGAAATGATCTTGGTCGTCCATTTTAGAAGGGCACGTGGCATAGGATATGAACTGTGGAGGAAATATTTTTGGGAAAGATGAGGTGAGAAGTATTGATGGCCCTAAGTCTCAAAATGTCGATACGATCTGGGCCATCCTTTTTAGAGGGATGTGTGTCATCCAATCTGGGGATCGTGGTTTCATGACTTCAATATTTCAGTATGGAGCACGATGTGAACTCGTGAAACGTGAAATTATGACATGCCTGAGAGTAAGGCCCGCAATCACAGCCTAGAGTCATATATAAAGTGGGGCCAAAAGAAAAATAAGATACCATCCAAGTAGTGGGTGGCCAAAGTGTTCGAAGAAATGATCGCAGTCATCGGTTTTATAGTAAACCCGGTCATGGATCTCGATGGTCCATTTTGCGATTTCGAGCATCAGAGTATTGGAGATCAAGGGGAGTAGAAACTCCTCAAATGCAAAATGTTGATATTTCATGTGGATAAGCGTGAGTTCACAGCCCGTGGTCATGTGAAGCAAGGGAATGGAGCCATGCGAAAGATTGAAGCACCCGATTTGTTCACAGAGAAGGATCGACATGGCCTCGAGACGTCAGAATTTCCTCAAAGGAATTATGAGTTCGCCTGGAACAGTCATGGGTGTCAGGCCTTGTCCTGATCCCAATGAAAGTAGTTAATGAAAATTGGGAAGGTGGTTGAAACCTCGTTTCACTATATAAATGGAAAGCATGGAAAATCTGGCCGTGGAGGGCAGACTGTCAGCTGAAAGTTCCCTGTCATGGATTTTCTTGTGAAGCCCATACTGATATGATCTTGCGTCCGACAAAAGAATGCAAGTGCATCCTGACAAAAGAAGATGCAGATGCCAAGCCTTGAATTCCATGACTAGAGCACGCCTCTGAAGGGAGAAAGTTGCTTTGAGTATAAATAATCAATTTTAATATTTTGTGAGGGTCGATGATAGAGCTAAGCTCCCGTATTGTAAAGTTTTAGTGAAGTCTCTAGTTTTCTGGTTATGTATTATGATTTGATATTTATGGATTAATCGAAGTCATATTTATTTCTTCATCTTATTTGCCTTTGATACTGAGGGATTTCATGTATGACTAATTCTCATGAATTGTTGTGATTGTGTTATGATGGATGTTGATTGTAATATCGTCATGATTTCTTTTAGTTTATTGAAATTGGAACCCAATAAGAGCTTGTGTTTTCAGTTTTTCTTCCTTAGGCTGCTGAAGACCTGATGTTCACGGCATGTCTCTACATTTTCTTACCAAAGTCTTCCTCCTACTCACCCTAAATTTGACTTACTGACTGAAGTTGATTCCAGACCTCATTGCTTATGCATACTAGTCCAGTTTCCTGAGTTAAAATGATATTATCTCGATTCTGCGCCCATTTCACCCCTTTAAAAAATCAACCCGTGACATAACATTCTGATGGGTACTGGGCTTACCTTGGATGCAAATCAGAGGTGACTTCTGGTGCTAAAATGTTCCTTTATTCTTGATATTGGAGATGAAGAAGAAAAAAATACTACAGTCTCTGGAGAAAAGGATATGATGTGGCATCAAAGACCGGGGCATATTAGAGAGAAGGGATTTCAACTACTACATGGTAAAGCTATGGTTGAAGGTATGTCTAACTTCTCTCTAGATTTTGATTTCTATTAGCATTGTGTATATGTGAAGCATAATCAGGTAGGATTCCCTTCTGGTCCAACGAGGGAGGAGGGAATTTTATAGTTGGTGCATAGTGATGTGTTTGTACCTGTGTCATTTCCATCACTGGGAAAATCTGTGTACTATGTCTCATTTATAGATGACTTCTCTAGGATTACATGGATATATTTCCTCGGGAAGAAATATAAAGTCTTTGACATGTTTAAAGAGTTTAAGGATCTTGTGGAAATTCAAACAGAGAAAATAAGTAAGGTGATAAGGATGGATAATGGTGGAGAATTCTACAGAAATTAATTCTAATATTTCTGTAAGAAGTGTGGTATAGCAAGGAAAGTGACTACTCCATATACACCTCAGCATAATGGAGTTGCAAAAAGGATGAACAGGACATTGATGGAAAAATCAAGGTGCATGGTCAGTGGTGTTGGGTTAGGACAAGAATTTTGGGCAGAGGCGGTGGCTACTGCATGTTACATGTTCAATTGATCACCCTCATCAGCACTAGATAACAAGAATACACACAAGGTATGGACTGGTAATAAACCCTTTATTACACATCTCAGGGTATTTGGCTATGAGGCCTATGTTCATGTTCCAAAGGAAAATAGGAGTAAGCTAGATAAAAAGGATGAAAAGTGTATCTTTATTGGGTATAATGATGGTCTGAAAGGTTACAAGCTTTGGAACCCATAAACTAGAAAGGCAGTGTATGATTGAGATGTGGTATTTAGAGAAATCAAAGATGTTTTCAAACATGAATTCCTACCAAGGAAGGAACAACCAGATAAAATAGAGTTTGTTTGAGTTAAAGGATGATGAATCAGACTCTACAAAAGAACATGAATTAGAAGAAGAAGGTCCTCATACTCTAGTTTGAGGAGATCAGTTCAGGAAAGAAGGAAACTGGAAAGGTATACTCCACCTGATTTCTATTCAAATTTTACTTTGTCTATTACTGATTATGATCCTAGAACTGTTAGGGAGGCAGTGTATTTAGAGGATGGAAAAATATGGGAAAATGCCATGGTTGAAGAAATGGAAACCCTGGACAAGAATTCATCTTGGGATCTAGTGGAGTTTTCGACTAGAAGAAATCCCATTGGTAGAAAATGGGTGTATAAAAAGAAGTTGAATGCAGAAGGAAAAGTGGAGAAATACAAAGCTCAGTTAGTAGCAAAAGGTTATTCCTAGGTTGAGGGAATTGACTTTGGTGATATTTTTTTTCCTGTTGCCAAGTTAACTTCTATCAGATTTATTTTATTTTTTGTTGCATTTTATTTTGAAGTAGAACATATGGATGTGAAGATAACATTCCTACATGGGGATCTATAAGAAGAAATCTACATGAAGCATCCATAAGGCTTTGTTGTGAAAGGAAAGAAGGAGCTTGTATGCAAGATGAAAAATTCTTTGTATGGGTTAAATAAATCACAAAGGATGTGGTATCAAAAATTTGATACTTATATGGTGGGACTCGGCTTCACAAGGAGAAAAGTGGATCATTATGTGTATTTCAAATTAATTGGTGATCATCTTATTTATTTGGTCTTGTATGTGGATGATGTGTTGTTGATAGGAAAAAATAAGGAGATTATCTAGGATGTGAAAACTCAATTGTCCTCTAAGTTTGACATGAAGCATATTGGTTCTACAAATTTCATTTTGGGCATGAAAATCAGAAGAGGTCGGGAAAATAGGAAACTCTAGTTAAATTAGAGGAAATATGTCGAGACAATATTGCAGAGGTTTAATATGTAGGAATGTAAATCGATCAAGGTTCCTAATCATGTAGGTGTAAAGTTATTTGTGGATCAGTGTCCCAAGACACGGGAAGAGGAAGAGGAAATGTCTTGTGTTCCATATGCAAGTGTGGTTGGTATTTTGATGTATGCAATGGTCTGTCCTAGACCAAAAATTACACATGTAATGGGATTTTTTAGTAGATATATGTCAAAACTAGGGAAGGAGCATTGGACAACAGTAAAGAGGGTTTTCAAGTATTTGTGTGGCACTACAAGATATGGATTGTGCTACCAATGAAGACCAGGATTGGACAAAGGATTGGACAAAGTGTTGGACATACATGTCTTTGTTGATGCATATTGGGCTAGATATCTGTATCGTAGAAGATCTACAAGTGGGTATGTGTTTAACCTGTTTGGAGAAGCAATCAGTTAGATGAGAAAAAAATAGTATGTAGTGGCACTATCAACTACAGAAAATGAATACATGGAAGCCACTCATGCAAGAAAAGAATTAGTTTGGTTACAAAGCTTGTGTTCAGGTATTGGTTTGGTACAGCAAGCTGTAAGGATAGATTGTGACAGTGAGGGTGCAAAATTCCTCGCGAAGAACTCGACTAATAATTCAAAGACAAAGCATATTGATGTTCAATATCAGTTTGTGAGAGACATGGTTGAAAACAAGAAGGTGATGTTGATGAAGGTGGGAACTTTGGAGAATGTTGCAGATTCATTAACAAAATATGTGAGCACTGAGAAGTTCTCTTGGTGTAGAGGATCTATGGGCATTGTTTCCCTAGATTGTTGACTATGTAATCTTGTAATCCCTTGTATGGAAAGAAAACAACAAGTGGAAGAATGTTGGGTATGTGTTATATTCTTTGAAAAATTGATCCCATGTAATGTACATTGATATAGAAGAAAAGGGGATTTGGGGGGTGCTTATTACTCCCCAAACCAGAAAGTTGCAGGTGTTCAAGGGAAAGAGACCCCGAAAAAATATTTTGGTCCATTTTTGGTGTTTTTTCGGCACATGGTTTTTGCCGATGGTTTTTTAATTCTAGTTAATGAATTAGGGTTATTGACTAGTCCAGCTCAATGGATTAGTGGTTTGGATGTTACAATATCTTGTATGTATATTGTATTGTCCATAATGAAGAATATAATGAATAGAATATTTGAGGTATGACTCTAAACAGGTTGTTGGTTTTCTCGGTTTGGGTTTCTAGGGTACAAATCTCTATGTAGTGTGTGTGTGGGTGTCATTGTATCTATTCTTTTTTTATTAAGAATTTTTTTGCAGTAATTATTTGTACAAGGTTAAAATCTACATGTATGCCCCCCTTCACAATGCCCATACCTCCATCAATGTCTTTCAATTGTTTTTCTTACAAGTCTTCTTTTATTAAATCCCCTGCGTTGATTTCAAGGGAAATAACATTTCCCTTCACCCTGTGCCTCCGATGTCACCCTTAACCTAGAAAGCGTCATTTCACTCTCTTTAGGTGTAATCCTTCACATTGGTATTTCTTGTATTTACAACAAAATCCACTAAAGCAATATATGTACAATATACGCATATATTCTTATGATACAAATGTCATCAAATATTGACCCCATATGTACTATATAATCAAGCCATTATCGTCATACATTTATTAAAGTTTTATAACAATATTCAACAATTAATCAATAAATCAAAACCATACATTTTTACCACATAATATCCAAACCTTATCTATAAGCAAGTAATAAAATCAAACAATAAAAGAAAACTAGACCAAGACAAACTATATAGTCATCAAATGGAATTGAGTAGACATGTTCATACATGTTTCCTAGGAAACAATTTGTGTCCCAAAATAAAAGAGGGTCTAAGGGTTAGGGATCCAATGTGAGTATTTAAAAGGAGACAAAGTAATATTAAAAAATTAAAACCTTCAAAGTTCAAAATCTGAGCTATGTAGATCAAGAATTGGATCTGAGGCAAGTAGCGCATAGAAAAAAAAACTAATAATTCATGCAATGAACAATGACCAGAAAAATATTTTATAACCATTGCACCTACAAAAAAATAGTCAAAATCACTCACCGTCTTCAATCTTCTAATGAATGTTGACTATGTCAAACTTGACCAAGTTAGTGATCGTTCAGCTATTTTCAAATAGGTAGTTGGCATTATCTAGCTATGTTGATAGAGAGACAACCTATCATCACAAGATTGATGGACATAGAAGTGCATTGCAAGTATGACGCACTTCAAGGTGCCCAGAAAAAAAAATGATTAAAATTTTAATAATTATGTTGTGATTTATGATAGTATGATTAATTTTATCCTTATTGTCGAAAGGTTTTGTCGAATATTGACCCCATATGTAGTAGTCACACCAATTTATTAGATGTATGATGTTGAAATTGAAAACTTCCATAATTATTATATCATCCTAGGCTTAGAACTCATAAAAATCAAAGGATTGGGAAGTTTTAATTTTGATCATATGGAGTATTGCACCTATAAGTATCTATATGATAGTTATGACATCGAGTCAGAACTCGATATTAAGGAAAATCAGTTTTCCCAAGCATCATCTTCATCAATTTGTATCAATGAATCGATTTTTAATGTCTATTGGGATTTTGATAAGAAGACACAAAGAAATATATTGTTGGCCATGGTCATAAAAGACAGAGCTTTAATAGTAAACATGAACTAGTTGAAATTTTAGAAGATGTTGAAGATATTTTGTTTTCTCGTTTTTATTTATCAGAATCACAAGAAGAAGAACCCGACTTTATTAAGGAAGCAGGAATAACATAAGTGGTACAAAGACACTTCACTTATGATGAAAAGGAATAAGGATTTGTTATCAATCAAAAGATTTTCTTTCATGTTTTTGAAGATCATATTGTTGATTGGATGAAGTCTACGTTAGAAAAAGTTTCAAATGTTGAGTATTAGGAGATTAGCATTCTTTGAATGTAAGTATAATTTGATAAATAACTTTTGTGTGTCAATCCTCATATTTGTTTCATTCTTTCTCAAACATTTGTAGAAAGGGAGTTTATTTAGTTAATGAAATTATTGCATGGATTCACTAGAAGTGTCATTGCACCTTAGTAGATGAGTAGAGTTGAACAATGTAAGAACTATTGTATATAAATAAGCTCGTAATCAAACAATTAATTTCAGTTTGTAGAGTAATTGGTTTTCAGTTTGTGCATAAAGTTTGTTTTCAGTAGTGAAGTGGGGTTTAAAAGCAAAAAAATATATAATTTTAGAGATTTGGCTTCAAGGCACGGGTTCAGATTTCACAGATTATCAAAAATAAATAAGTGCATGCATTTATAGGGTTCATGAATTTAGAGGGTTGCATAGATAGAGAGAGACAGGCACCTCGTCTATAGTTATCTAGTGCCTCACAAGGAGACACTATCCCTAAATGGAGCCTAATGTTATAACATAAATTGACTTCGTCAATTTATATTAATTTGTTGCAATATTTACACAAAACTCATCAATTCCTCATCATTTCAAAATTTTCAATCTAATGAGTCTTCCCAATCTTTTTCCTTTTTGTCGTATAACAAGTGCATATATTATTCTCAAAACTGGTCATTATCTAAATATAAGTCAAAAAATCAAAGTTTATACCGAAATTATAAATGAGTATTATTTTAATAATAAATATCCCTTTATAATTCATTACTTTATTTCTTTAATTTATTACATATTTTATTATTTAAGAATCAAAGCCACCTTATGATTATGTGTGTATTTCATGAACTTATTTAAATTTCATCCAAATACAAAGTTCAATCCACTCATACATATAACGCATAAGAGGTCAAGTTTTAGTTAAAGCCATCACCAAATTCTGCCCAACCATAAAGTCAAACGTCCAAGCATGATTTTTCCCAACTAATGTAAAAATATTATTTATGGACCTTATGTTATGTGTGTTATGTGGTAAAGGTTTGTTATAGCAATTTTTTCTACACTCCTTGCATTTTGCTTGGATGGCCTTCCCTTTCCCTCTACATACTCAAATTCCTCTTTTATTCATTCTAGAGTAAAAAAATCAAAAATTTGTACATATACGCGAGTTGTAATGGAGCAACCTTTGTATATGCAAGTTTTCTAACTGTAGTCTACATTTATGTACAAAATTTGAACTTTTAACTTTGGAATGAGCAGAAGGGGAATTTGAGTTTACAAAGGGAAAGGGAATGCCATCAAACCAAGATGCATGGAGTGTGACAAAAATTGCTATAACAGGATAGTGATGGACCTTAGTGGATTGATGGTCATGATTGATTTTGGACCCCCAAAAAAGTTGCATGAAGATTAAGGGGGGGTAATTTTAAGGATGGAAATTTATCTCAGAATGTAGAAACTTTAGAGAATCTTACTAGTCCTTAATATGCAAACTATATAATTTTTGGCAATATTTTTCTAAATATATTCAAATTTCTAATGATTTTATATATTTTCTATAAAATTTTGGTTATTTTTAAGGTAAAATACTTTTATTCTATAAAATTTGGGAAACTCACTTTTAGAAAAAATGGAAATTGGTGAATCTTTTTTCTAGAAAAAGAATGGAAAATTAATCCATGGGTGATATAAAGTCCCTAAACTTTTCTTTGGGGGGTGGCGAAATATATACCACTTTTTTTTTAATTGGCACACTTGGTGTCTTTTGGTGATTTTGGGCCCGCTCCCAATGGATTTCAAAATCATAAGCCCCCTGAAATGGTTGTTAAAGTGACAAGTGGCACGTTAGAGAAGGCAAGGAACAATCATTCATCCATATGAAAGTGATGGACCAACAAAGTCAACATGGTGTGCATGAGGATATAGGTGACCTCATGCTCCAACATATTGCATTGGTCATCTTCATGTTTGATCGATGTTATGTAGTCATAAATGAGTACGAGAGATGATTGGGCTTCAGAAAATATAAATATTTTTGTTATGTTCCAAAATTGCATGCATTTAATTGTGTATTTACACATAATGAAAACAACTCATGCATGGTTCTCTTGGCGTGGTTACTCATGCATGGTTCTCTTGGCGTGGTTATGTGTCATAACGAAAGGGTTTTAATTATTTAAGATTATGGCAGCATGCGGGCTCAAGATGTTGACTCAATTCTACAAATTGATGGTGATATTAAAGAACAATTGGCAGAATGTGTGGCAATAGAAGCATATGAAGAATTTTATACATTAAAAATGTTTTAATATTAGGAATAATTGAACAACACATCTACCCTAGGTGTTGATATTTTCAAAGGGGCCCTTGTCTTCATACTATTATTGAAAATTGGTTCCACAATTCCAAACAGGACTTCAACATTCAAAGAGGATAAAAATAAAGCATATGGAAGTATTAAAGGAGCAAGAAGGTCAGGGATTTTGGAGAAGGGGGATTGTAATTTCTTTGTAATAAGCTTGATGGGATTTCTCTATAAATTTGTATGATTGAGGGAACCATTCATGGAATTGACCTTTTTTTTATGTAGAGTTTTGTTTTCTTTCATATTTTTTTGTGTTAATCTTCTTATACTTTCATAATTATTCTCTTCTCACCATTTGAATGAAATTGAAGACAACAATTTGATACGACCACCACTATTGTAAACCAATTAAAGTGATCTCATATTGTAATGTTGCAAATCATTTTATATATTTATTCAAAGAATAATACAAGGAACACTTCGGTTCAAGCATGTATTAAACCTAAATATTTGTGCAGTGTTGAGTACAATGAAGGAATTTTTGGATTCTTTCAACTCCTTCATGTATCTTTGGATAGATGTTTTAGTATTATTTTGCACCTTACAATATAGTGTTTATTTTAATGGATTCATTATATAATTCCCAGTAAAATCATTATTTCTTCATCTCAACCTCACAGCGTCTCCCTTACTCACTGTTAAGCATGATATTTATTGTTCTCCTCCTTTTTTTTCACCTATCATTACCCTCTATTGTTCTCTTCCGAATGAGACTCTGTGCCCAATGGAAAGGCCTTGGGTATAGAAGATTTATTGTGTTTATTACAATCACCTACCAATTATCCCTTCAAGTTTTTAATTTCATCATGTGTTATTTTAAATATGGCATTCCTAGCTTAATGTTGAAAGTTTTTTCTTAGTGGCAATGGATAACATGTTGTTTTTTTCTTAGTGGCAATGGATAGCATGTTGTTTTAAATTTGATGAGGGAAATCCCTCTGGTCCAAAATTCATCTTGTGGCCTAAAATGGGTTTTTATATGCTTTGGCATAGTTCTTAAGCGAACGAGAACATCTCAAAGTTACAACAGGGTAATGGAGGAGGAGGCAAGTGGGCCTCATGTAGGGCCTTGTATTTTTTTTCTTAAATAAGTGTTGCATTTGTTTTTATTTATTTCTTTATTTTCTTTTTCCCTTTTTATTTATTATTATATTACAAATAAAAGGTATGTGTGTGTATTAGGAGTCAATGATTAATGTGTTTATCGGTAGCTTATAAAATTGTGTTATTTGACAATTCTCCCTAGACTCCAAAGGAATATTATGAGTATATTTTTTATATTCTGTCAATGCACATTTCCATACTCATGTGTATCAGTACGATGATGTGGCAAGTGATGTTTCATGATGGCGTGGTGAATATGAAGTACGATCAATGTAGAAGTGTATGGTTGGTGATGTGGCAAGTGATGTGAACCCATACAGTCATCAAAGTGGACACAATTCACGCGGAAAGCTTCAACGATCAAGATTCATCCTTGATCGTGATTATATGGTTTGGATTCACCTTTTGATTCATGGTTCGTCAGCATCGACAGAGATGTGTTACCCCATTTTTTCCTCAACTCGTAAGCTTTCAGTTGACATCGTTAACTTATCGATGATCAGAGAGATCTCCTATTCATTTCTTCTGGACTTCGTATGATTTTTTGCTAGAGTTGTTGTTTTATCGATGATTGCAAGAATTGTTCACCTCCTTACTTTAAGATTCCAATGGATTTTACCAATGATCGATGGCTTATAAATAATCGATGGAATTCTTAATACCTTTTGTTTCAAATGTGTTCGGTTTTCCTCTGACGTTGATAGTTCATCGGCTCTTCTCTAAGAATTTCATTGGCATTCGGAGTTTGGGTTGTTTTGACTCATCCTTTTTTCCCCAATCCTGATGGTCTTATCGTAGCTTTTAAATTATCTATGTGCAAACATGAGAATTTATTTGGAGTTTTCTTAAGATTTTAGATATGAAGTAGAACGAAAGAAAAATTCAAGAACTTAAGGACAACCAAAATGCAGTTCATAAATAATAAAACAGAAGGAAATGAAAAATGACAAAAAAAAAAACAATGGTACTCTAAAATTGAAAATTTTAAAAGGATGTGTTGTGTATTCAATATAATTTTAAAGAAATGTCCCCGAGGTGTAGGACAGTCGGTGATGGAGTGTGTTGTTAAGCCACTTCGTGATGTTAAAGTCACAGGTTCGAAACCTACGGGGACAAAAAATCCAACCATGTTAAGGGTTGGTGTGGCTCAGGCTGGGTGCGATCCCCGGGTGATTTTGACGGCTTAG
>JASDQU010439893.1:29934-44665 GCA_032191745.1 Picea mariana | reverse complement strand
GGTTTTTTTCTCGACATTGTAAACTATCTTTTCAAGTTAATTGAGAATCCAAAAATAACTAATCTTTTGAAGACTCATTTTGGTGTTGTTTGTTGTATGGAATTGTTCCTTACTTTCTAATGTTGGAATGATTATAATGATGTGTGCTTTTTCTATAGACTTTTCTCATTCATTTGTAAATTGTTATTACTACTTCTTTTTCAATAGATGTTAACCTACAAATGTGAGATTATAATCAATAATTCAAATATAGACTTACATTGTTGATTATTAAAATATTTCTATTATTAATACATAATAAATTGTTTTCTATCTTAATATCAAAACTAACTATTAATTTCATATTTACGCTTCATTCTTAAAATCCTATATAGGTTTTTAGTTTTAGGACTACATTCTGTTTTAGATTTAGAATTGTATTTAAAATTTAGATTTTAATAACTCAACACAAAATATAGAATTGGTATTTGAGCCATTAAACTAGAAAAATTTTCTACCTCAAATGGAGAGAAGAATATTTGAGCCTTAGCTTTAGCTTCGAACATTTGTTTGATGACAAAGATCGTTCCACGTCAACAAGTTTTTTATTAAAATATTGCACAGTCTCATATTTCATGTCATATCATTTCCGTTGCAATTTTCTTAACGGTTCTACCTTCTATTGATTTTTTTTATTTTTACACAAACATATTATGTTTTGCATTCAATAACTTGTCCTATGAATTATCCTAAGAGTACATTCATGGATGGATCAACCCATAACCCATGTCTCCTCTTCCAAGACATTTTTGTGATCATTCAATTATCGAATGAAAATACAATTAAAATACCCTTAGAACATAAAAATATTGAAAAATATGTGGTTATTTTCCTTAATGCATTTCATATTATTCGTACATGAATGAGCATGATAAATTTGAGAAACTTAAAAGTCAAACCCCATGATATTCTAAGAAAAAGAATATGCAAAATCAATGAGGAAGAATGTTTAACTGCAATCTACAAGATAAAAAAAAAAAAAACAACAACAAGTGAAATACATTCTCAAGGAAAGATAAAGAAGGAAGTTAGTTCCAATAAGGAAATGAATGCCAATTTGTTAGATTGGGAAATATTTGTGTTGTGACTATGAAATAATGTTATGGTTTTGGTGAAATTGAAAAGTGAAACATGTTGTCTCATAAGTATGGGAATTGTTTAACCTAAGGCATTAGCTCAACCCATTGTTTCCAATGTTGTTGGTCATTGGGTTAGTTTTGTGTTAGAAAGGTACTTGGTTTGAATCCCACTAGGAAAGGAGCAGTAGTCTATGCTGACAAATTTACTTAGCATGTCAGCCATGAATGTGAGGAGGCATCCCTTGGGTTTCTCATGATTTTCTTTCTTGGAAAAAAAGTATGGGAACCAAAGAAAATCATGGGACATGAGTAAAGGATGTGAAATTACAAACTGAAGAGATAAATCAATAAGGATCAACATTGAGAACTATATTTTACAATTGTAGTGTTAATGAGAAAACAAAAATATACCAACTAATTACAAGATATCTACATTGTGCAATTTATATAATGAACTCTGCAAACACTAAGGCCAAAGAAACTCTACCAAAAGGAAAGAAAAAAGCATGTGCACTACGAGAAATTGTGAAATTTGTAAGCGAGCATGGAAAACTAGCAACTAGATTGTTATATACCATCCATCTTCCTCTATGATGTAGACTAGTTGTAACACAAAATTTAGAAAGTTGAGAAGGCAGAGTGAATGCTCTTTCCATTAGTTTATCTAATCATGGGTTATCTGTAACATACCCAACCACCCCAGTTCCTGCTAGGATGGTGGGGCACTAGGAAATTTCTCAATTCCCTCTAACTTTGGCTATTAAGATCCCTTTCCTTAAACATAACTCTAATGAAAAATATGCATACCTAGATCAAATCAACTCCTCAAGAGATTTACATTGATTGTTTTTACACTCGATTTTGAGCCCTGGAAAAACAAATGTGATCCCTTAAAAATATAGAGAATTACCCTCAAGGTGACATCATGAATTCCATGTGGACCTATTTTGCACATGCCAGTTGATGTGGCTTCTTCATTTAAAAGGGGCTAAGAGGGAAATCAATGAAATTTTTGATGGATAAATCAGCAAAGGTGTCAATGTTCATAATGTCAAAACCACCAATGAAAAAAAAATTACCAATCACCAATGGAAAATGTTGATGGAGGATCAGTCCAATTTGTTAATTACCAATTAGCCCAAAACCACTGATGAACATAAAAGAAAACTCCAAAATTTCAATTCGATGAACAATCGTCCCAAAATCATCGACGAACACACAAAAATAAAACTATGAACCACCGATCCGATGAACTATCAGTCCAAAATCATCGATGAGCACACAAAAATAAAACTCAGAATCGTTGGTACAATGAACAATCGACCCAAAACCATTGGTGCATGTGCCATTGCACATCAACATCCATATGTCATTCCATGCCACCAAATTGTCAATACACCTTTTAAAAATGTGTCGATGGAAAATTAGTCAAATTTGTCAATGACACAGTTAGAAAAGTGTCATCTACCGATGGAAGAAATCGGTCCAAACCTCAGATGAACAAAATTTTCAAATCCCCGGTGGAAAGAATTGGTCAATCGTTGGTGAGGCTAGGGAATGAATATTGAGGATGTTGGATGGTTTATATCCCAAAGGCGATTCTTCCAAGAACATCAATGAACGGTCGAAACTTAACTTTATAAAGCACTTGATCATATTTTATCGTTATTTAAGACGGAACTTGGAACGTGGAACCATCAATCTAAAATCTGGGTATTTAGATTCACTTTAAAAACTTTATAAAAGGGCATGACCAAATTTGGGTGCCAGTTTTAAATTATATCATAACAGAACCATGCTCGATGGAACCTTAAATTTCGATATACGGGTTGTTGGAAAGATTTTATTTCTCCTTAATAAAATTTTAAACTCTGAATAGTCGAATATCTGAAAGTTTGCAACTCAGATAACTTCAAATATCAAGTCCACTCTTCAAAGCTTATTGTGATTTCGACCCACTTTTCCTTTCAATTCCACAATGAACACTATTGACATTACACTTATAAGATTCAAGTTTAGAATATAACCTGGTTGTAGCATGAGATTAAGGAATTTGAGACTCAAGGGAATCAATAATCCATGAGTAAATAGAAACTCAACACCCACATGATTTTCAAGTCTCTACAGCTAATTAACTTTAAAGTTGTTCACATTGATTCATGTAGTTCTCAGGATTTTGACTCTGGACTACAAGAGGTCTATAATATACTTCCAAGGGAACATAACTAGTAATAAAATAATATGCATACAAGGAAAAAAGAGCATACATTCATTCCATTCATCATATATTTCTACTCATATTCCATACAATTTCATTAATTGTAAAAGCATGCAAATTTTACAGAGCTCAATGAGAGACTTATCTATTTATAAGTTGTTGACCAGTCAACTGACTAAGGGTGACCACTTTTCCACCCAACTGTAGGAATTTTTGCACTGATATCCTTCTACAACAAGCCACCCTCGTGATAGGCCATGATTCCACCAAAGAAACTCAATCTCTCATGGAATTTAATGAATTTGAAAGCCACTCTCCTTCACAGACATCCAAACAATAGAAATCCCTTTTCACCCACCAAGCCCAAGGCCTCTACGAATCTCCCAGATTACTTCCCAGTTCGATTACATATACACAAGGGAGTCCCTTCATTTCCTTTGTAGTCTCTTAGTGCCCTATCCTCTTAGTGCTAGTTTCATTTCCTAGCTAGCATCAATTTGTGACTGTCTTTTCCTAGTTCAAGTTCAAGGTTCTCTATCTGAATTTGGTAGTCCAATTCCTAGTTTCAGTAAGTCCATTTGTTGAGAAATTGGCCCAACTCGCAATTTTTTCTCCCCTTGTTTGCTCATGGGTTCTTCCACAACTCTTCCTATAACATTCTCTCCCCCACACCCTCGTGCATTCTCTCTCTTTTTTTACAAGAAGGTTCATTATTTTCCTTTCTTGTGGTAGAGGAATTTGTGGGTCAATCTAGAAAAAAAGGTGGTACTTCGTTGTACCTTTGGCTGGAATTTTTTAATTTTCCCAACCATCTCTACATACCTCCATTATTGTGGGCGGTTGGCTAATCAACTACCAAACCCGATTCATTAACTTATTTTTGGGAAATGGGAAGAGAGAGAAAAGATTTAAATTTCAAATCCGAACTTTGGCAATTTTGGTAATATATCCCTTTGATTAAGGTTAACTACTTGGCAGGAAAGGAAATCCCCCAATCCCCTCACCATTTTCCACTCGTGGTATCATGGCCAGTACCAGTGTTCCACCCTTCAGTCAATTGTTCGATGAGCTTTCATTAACCCAAAAAAATACATTTACATTGTGTGTAATTGTCCATTCTAGTCTTAAAATGGATAAATATCTTTACTGCAATTCTCGGTAACACTAAGGCATAATTATAATTACAGAGTGGGGGAAAACAGGGTGTTACATTATGAAATCCATTTTTGAACTTGTACATCTCTATTAATAAAACATGGTCTTGGAATCATCATTTTAAGCTTGTTGGGTGATCAGACACTTGATTTGAAAGTGTTTTTTAATAGATTTTGAAGCAACCATAGTGAGCCTCTTGTCTTCCATGTTGTTTATCGTGTTCTTGTACATTAAGTACCTAGTCATATCCATGCTCTCAATGAGGGAAGGACTTTCTTCTATGAGGAGGACAGGAAAAGGTGTATTGCCTTTAATTTTAAGATTATAAGTTATAAAAATATTTTGGATTTACTCTATATTTCTCCATGATTCTCTAGAGATGTTGCATCCCCAATATTCACAAATATATAATATAATAGGAGTGATGAGATTCTAAAAGAGGGGTTTATTCTTATCCAAATTCAAAGGTATGCTTATTTACAATTGCTTTCAAGTCCATAATAATATTCCCACCCCGCATTTATCTTTTTTTCAATTATATAGTTCCAATTGAGCTTATGATGAAGATCCATTCCAATGTATTTGTATAAAGTCACTTCCTCCAAGCTATTATTGGCATACATGAAATTATCATAAGTGATCCTTTTGGATTTGATTATAATAATGTTAGGGTCCTATGCTAACCTCCCTACTTTAGGATACCTAGGATTTAGTTAATTGATGTATGTGGAAATCATGTTTGAATAAGGTCCATTATATAGTAGTGGATAGTTATTTAATGTAAAAATGTCCACTACTCCAATATTAGTAGTGCTAGATTTTACTAAGCCTTTTTTCCTAGAGTGTGATGCCTCAGGTAGAGGTCTTAGCACAATTTTGATGCAAGAAGGGAACCCCTTGGCATTCACTAGTAAGTGGTTGTGTGACAAAAAATTGGATAAATCTACATATGGGAAAGAGATGATGGAAATATTTTATGCAATGGATACATGACATCCATATCTCATAGAGCAATGTTTCTAGATCAAGACCAACCATCATAATCTGAAGTATTTTCTAGAAAAAAGGTTATCGTCACTAGAATAACATAAGTGGGTCACCAAGATGTTGGGGTATGATTATGAGATTATATACACGAAGGGTAAAGAAAATGTGGTGGTTGATGATCTATTAAAGAAATTTGAGGAGGGTGGATTTTGCTTTGCCTTATATGTACCCATTCTAGGTTGGATCAAGGAGACCCATTGAGAATGGTTGGAAAATGGAATTATTCTTCAAATTATGCCAAGGCTTTAGGATGATCCCAACCCTCCTAAAGGGTATATACATGGAAGCAAGATCCATTGAGGTATAAAGGGTACATAGTTATGGTAAATAATTTTACCTTAAAACAAAGGGTCTTAGAGGAATTGCATTCATCACCTACAACAAGTCACTATGGCTTTCACTATGAAACAAATAACACTAGTTCTTATAAGAAGGAATGAAAATAGACATTAAGGATTTTTTAGCAACCTATGACACTTGCCAAAGAAACATGGGTGAGATAGTGAAGATGTTAGGGGCGTTGCAATTGCTACCAATTCTAACACATATATGGACTAGAATATCTATGGATTTTATGGTGGGACTCCCAAGAGTGGGTAGCAAAACAAAAATCATGGTGGTAGTTTATTGTCTTTCCAAATGTTCTCATTTTTGTGCCTCACCACACTGATTCACCCCCTCCTTAGTTTCCCAATTATCCATGGATCATATTTTTAAGTCACGTGGCATGCCTACTTCCACTGTCTCACATTGGGACCCTACCTTCACCAAAACAATTTAGTAGGATTTGCTTAAACTTCAGGGTACCTAGTTGAACATGACAACTATGTGTCATCCCCAAATAGATGGTCAAACCAAAGAGGTCAACTAGTGCTTGTAAACCTATTTTCACTGATTTGCTTCAAACAAACCACAATAATGGACATAATGGCTTCCCCTTGTAGAATGGCGGTACAATACCTCTTATCATGGAGCTACCAAAATTACCCATTATGAAGTTGTCTATGGCCAAAAACCCTTGTTAGCAACTTCCTATTTACTAGGCACCTCCAAGGTTCAGAAAATAGATAATGCACTTCACATTAGAAAAGCTATTCTCAACACACTTAAGGATCATTTGGCTATGGCTCAAAATAGAATGAAGAAAAAAGTAGACCAGTATCAATGAGAACATTATTTTGTAATAGAGTATCAAGTGTTTCTTCACCTTCAACCCTTTAAACAAACATCACTCAAAGAAAAAACACCTCATAAATTAGCACCAAATTTCTATGGACCATATGACATCATCAGTGCATTGGACAAGTGGCCTCAAATTGATCTGTAAACTGTTGTGGATATTCCACTAGAATAGTTTGTCACAACAAATCTAATAAAATACTAAAAATATTTACTATTAAGGTTATTTTTCCTTTAGATCTCTAAAATATTTAGTTATTGATTTTCTTCCTATGCATGAAATAGATAAAATGTGGAAAATAGACAATAGTAAAATACAATCACACCATCCACAAATAAACATAAGATATGACCTAGGAAACCCAATACAGGAGAAAACCTAGCTATAAGGTGAGACTACTCTACTCTCTTTTCTTTGGTATAGAAATGATGCAAGTACAAAGAAAGAGGCACTCTCTATGGAGTTTCCAAAGACATGTGGCTTGTGTGGTTTCTACATAATTTATCCTCCTCTGTTATGCTAACAGAATACCACTCTCAGATGTTTTACTCAGCTATGGAACAAGATACAATGAAAAATAATGGAACCCCTTCTCCTCCTAGTGGCCTGGTATTTAACATAGCCCAATAGCCCTCTAGGATAGGTTTTTTTTGCTTCCTCAACCATCAATTGTGATAGGGTTTTGGACCTTCTAGAATATTCTTTAAATTACATACGTGGATAGCCCCATATGCATGAGTAACAGGGGATGTCATGGAATCCTCTTGTACCATGGTGGTCAACATGATAGGTCAACTTGCAGGAGGTATAAATTTTGCATATGAACTCTAATTGATGTGATTTTTTCACAATTATAAAGGTATCGATGTGTAGAATAGTGTCACGGGTCATGTTATGCTAGGAAATTTTTAACCCTAAAAAATGTTGTTTGATGCCTCAAAATGGCCTCGGAAGCCTCGAAAGGTTATGGACCCCAATTTTCCAAACAAGGACCTGCCACTAAAATGGGCTTGCAATCTCATTCCTCCAATTTTTTCACTCTGAAAGGATTGCGATAGATGAAAAACAATATAATGATCCAATCTGGATCATACATCCCCATCTAGGGAGGCTTTTAGTCCCCAAAATACTTTTTGAATGAGGTGAGGAAAATTTTTCCTCTACCTTCTCCATGCAGTACCACTTTGCTTTTCCTGGAAGTTTTCCTTTCAACCCAATATGCCAAAGGTCATGTTGCCCATGTCTTGTAGTTCTAAACTGCTTCTACAAAATCATGTCCTTTACTAACTCTACTTGAGCATTTGGTTCTAAGTCCTATATGGAAGGTAGGACCTACCGCTCCTCCTAATCCAACATGGAAGGCTCATAGAGTTTGAGATTCTCCACATTCACTACTGAGTAAATGCACATGTATGGGGGTAGACTGAGTCTGTAGGCATTATCTCCCACCTTTTCCAATACCTCAAAAGGACCATACCAAAAAACCTTGATCTTCTTACTAGGACCCTGCATCCTTTCCTTATTTAGCTATAACCATACTATGTCTCCCATTCTAAATGTTTTCTCTTTTCTATGTTGGTCATGTCTAGCCTTGTACTTTTCTTGTGACTTCTTCAGTGTCTCTTGTACTTGCAAATGGATCTGCCTGATCTTCTTGAAAATAAATTCTGCTTCATGGATGATTTTAAGGATGGAAATTTATTTTAAAATGTAGAAACCTTGGCGAATCTTAGTAATACTTCATATGCCAACCATAAAATATTTGGCAATATTTTTGTAAAAATATTCAAATTTTTAAGGATTTTATATAGTTTGTATAAAAAATTTGCGATTTTAAAGGTAAAATAATTTTATCCCATAGAATTTGGGTGAATAATTTTTAGAATAGCAAATATTTTTTTCGGAAAAACCATGGAAAATTAGCCCATGAGCGAAATTTAGCCCCTAAAATCATCCCTGTTCTGTTTTTAATGCATCTCCTATGAGTTCCTCCCTCACTCCTCCTTGTTGTCCATATACAACATCTAAGGGTCAAGGTGGAAAATACCCAAAGAAAGATTCAAAAGGTGACTTACTAGTAGAAGTGTGGATTGCTTTGTTATAAGAATGTTGTATATAGATCAGAGTATCATCCCAAGCAGGGATGATTTTAAGGATGGAAAATTATTTTTAAATGTAGAAACCTTGGTGAATACTACTAATCCTTCATATGCCAACTATAAATGTTTGGCGATATTTTTGTAAAAATATTCAAATTTCTAAGGATTTTATATAGTTTGTATAAAATTTTAGTGATTTTTAAGGTAAAATAATTTTATCCTATATAATTTGGGTGAATCATTTTTAAAATAGAGAATATGTTTTTGGGAAAAACCATGGAAAATTATCCCATGAGCGAAATTTATCCCCTAAAATCATCCCTGATCCCAAGTCTTCGAATTCTTATGATTGTAACCCCTCAAAAGTTGCACCAAATTCCTATTGAATACTTCCATCTGCACATCTATTTGTGGATGGAATGTTGTAGACCTTTTCAAATTAGTGTCCATCTTCTCCCACAATGTAATCCAAAATGCACTAAGAAATATGGTATCCCTATCTCAGATGATGCTCCTTGGTATCCCAAAGTGCATAGAAACTTGTTCAAAGAACTTATTTGTTGCTTCTTGTCCATTGATGGTCTTTTTACAAGGCATGAGAATTTTTTTCTGAACTTGCCAACTATCACAAATATATATCCATGTCCCTTCCTGGTTGTTGGTAAAACTCCTAGAAAATCCATGGAAATGCTTTCCCAAGGTTGAGTGGGTACAGGTAAGGGATGGTATAGACCTTGCTTCCTGTTGTTGGGCTTGTTGGTACAACAAAGTATACATCCTCTAATATATCGTGCTACATCTTATTTCATTATGGGCCAATACACATACCTCTATAATGTTCTAATTGTCTTCCCAACACCAACATGTCCTACAACCTTGGAGGTGTGAGCCTTTCTAATAAGTTGCAATCGTTCACTTTTAGGAACACAGAGCTTGTTGACCTTGTAGAGTAATCCATTATGGAAATGATAGTCAACCTTGACATCACCTTCTTCTATATGAATTTGGCCATGTAGCTGTTGAAACGCCTCCTTGAAGTCCTCATATTTGTTGTATGCCTCTTTATATTCATCATGGGTAAAAGGATCCATGTGCATCAAAGTTACAAAAGATATAATCTTGGATGTGGGTGGCCATGAAAGCATGTATACCAATTTATTTGTGCTACCCTTCTTATACTTTATGACCAAATGAAATTGTTGTAAAAACCCCATCCACTTGTAATGCTTGGTTTGTTTTAGCTTACCCTGGGCCTGCAAATATTGTAGTGGTTGGTGATCTGTGTGGATGATGATCTCCTTTTCCATCAGATAGTGTTTCCATTTTTTGACAGCTTGTACCAAGGTATATAGATCCTTGTAATAGGTAGAGTAGTTGAGAACCGCCCCCATGAAATACTTTAGAATGATAGCATACAATCCTTCATCCCTACATTAGTACTGCTCCCGTGGCATACCCACTTGCATATGTCTCCACTTCAAATGGATTCTGCAATTTTGGTAGTGTGAGCACTGGTGCTTGAATAATCTTTATTTTCATCTCATCAAAGGACTTGTGTTGATTCTTACCCCACTGGAAACTCTTACCACTTGTTGTTATGGTGTGGAGTGGTGCAGCGACCGTTGAAAATGAATATATGAACTTCCACAAGTATTGCACTTCCCCAATAAAACTCCTAACTTCAACGAAATTTGTAGGAACTGGCCATTTCATGATGACCTCCATCTTCACAGGATCTATCTTGAGATCCCCTCAAACGATTACATACCCCAAATACACTAAATAGTTTTGACAAAACTCACATTTCTTGAGATTAGTCAGTCATTGGTGCTTTTACAGAGTCTCTAACACTTGCATAAGATATGAGATGTGATCCTCTCAGGTAGCACTATAAACCAATATATCATCAAAATAAACAATAACAAATGAATCTATAAAAGAGAGTAAAACATCATTCATTAGTCTCATAAATGTAGTCGGTGTGTTACATAAACCGAATGGAATAACCAACCACTCATACAAACCTTGTCTTGTCTTGAAGGAAATATTCCAAGTATCTTTTTCTTTGACTTGTACCTGGTGATATCTTGATTTCAAATCCAACTTAGTAAATTACTTGGCATGCTGCAATTGATCCAATAGATCATCGATCCTTGGTAGGGGGTATCGATTCTTTAGTGTAATATTATTCAATTCCATGTAATCGATGCACATTCTCCAAGTCCCATCCTTCTTGGGCACAATTATGATGGGTGACCCACAAGGTGAGGTACTTGGTCGAATCACGCCCTACTCCAACAATTGTTGCAACTGCTTCTTCACTTCATTTGCTTCTAGAACGGTTTGTCTATACATCCCAATATTCGACAATGGGGATTCTGGAAATAACTATATTTTGTGCTCCACTTCCCTCTTAATGGTAGTCCTTTATGCTTTTGGAACACTCCTATGTATGCATGTAGAAACTCCTCCAATTGATGTTTCTACTCATTAGTACACCCCTCCATGGAAGCCTTCACTCTCATTGATTCATCATCAGACTAATTTTCTCTTAAGAAAATAAAAACATATTTCTTACTAGAACTAACCAACTTTTTGTCTTAGTTGGCACTTACTAGTGAGATCTTTGACTTGCCTTTATGCATGTTGATGATGTAGGAGTTCTAATCCTTGATCAGACAGTATTGGTTGTCTCTCTGCATGAATATTTCATCCCTCATATATATGTAAGGGATTCCAAACAATACTCCACATAAATCAAGGGGTACTACATCCAATTCCATTCATTAATAAAATCATCACTTGTAGAAAATTTAATCTTACATTCTTTTATTAGATTTATCTCTAAATCCTTGTTTACCCAACCTAATGGATAGGGGCTAGGATGATTTTGAACCTCCAATCCAAGCTTTCTAACTAGATCTTCTGCTATGAGATTCGTATACAAACTAGAGTCGAACAAAGCATCTATCTTAGTCTTCTTGACCTGAATCTTGATTTGGAAGATCTTAGTCATCTCCTTCTATTCCTAGTGATGATGGCTACTCAAATTCACCTCCTTCTACACAGATGTGTAGAAAATATTTTCATCCACATCCAAGCTACTTTCAACCTGATTGCTTGGATCCATGGCTAAAAAGTTCTTTTCCTTTCCATCCTTTGTGTGGTTCTTTGGGTTCAACTCTAGATGTAGTTTCCAATATTGTTTCTCGGTGTGGCCATCAATGTTGCAATGATTGCAATGGTTGTTGAGATATCTACTCTTTCGTGCAATGGTTGTTGTCTTCTTATATTTTCCCCCTTTCCACTTCTTCTTCCCTCCTTGGAATCTTCCTGGTGCTCTTTCTACTTCGAACCACTTGGATGCCCCTTCTTTTGTCCTATCTTTTCCAGGTATAGTTCCTATACACAAGCCTCATCCATTGTCCTTAGCTTGAAGAGCATCACCTTCTTTATTAGATGATTGTTTAAACTCCCTGGATACTTGAGGATTACATCTAGGTTCTTGGGAGAGATACCCAACATGATGCCCATCTTTCTGAACTCAATGGTGTACTCTTGAACACTCTACCTAAAGTAGTTCCACTGGATCCATTGGTCCTATACATACCTAATAGGGTAGAATTGGTACTTGATGAGGGTTTTGAAGTCCTCCCACCTAGTTGTTGGCATGTCACCCTCCAAGCTAAGTGTTTTTGTATGGCTTTCCCACTAGGTAAAAGCATGTCCCTCTAAATTCAATCTAGAAAATGAAATCTTTTTCTCTTCATCTATATGGTGAATGCTAAAATAAACTTATAGTTGTTGCAACCAATGATTCATTTTTAATGCATTGATCTCACCTTGGTATGGATTTATGTCCACTTTGGCTTCCATATTGAATGAGGACTGTGAAGGATTGATGGTGCTCAAACTTGGCTTCTCTTTCTCAGATTCTTTCCACGACTCCTTTCCTGAATCTTCTTGATCTTCTAATTTCCCCTCTGATCTATTCTCTAAGTTAGAGCCTCCATCATCTTTGAATAGTTTGAGCTCGCTTGCTAGAGCCACCATGAGGAGGTTCAAATTGCAACTAATGTCAGCAACTTGTTCTTCCAACTGCTCAAATATCTCTTTTGTTGGATCTTGAGGATTATTATGAACATAATCGTCTTCCATGGATAGGGTTTTTGAAAATTCTCTTTAAGTTGATTCCTCAATCCTACAACTTCCCACAAATACCCCAAAGAAAAACCTACTCTGATACCAATATGATCTGTAAATTGTTGTAGATATTCCACTGGAACTGTTCGTCACAACATATCTAATAAAATGCTGAAAATATTTACTATTAAGGTTATTTTTCCTTTAGATCTCCATAATATTTAGTCACTAATTTTATGCCTATGCATGAAATAGATAAAATGTGGAAAATAGAGAACATTAAAATACAATCACACCATCTGAAAATAAACACAAGATATCATCTAGGAAACCCAATACGGGAGAAAAACCAGCTAGAAGGTGAGGTTTCTCTGCTCTCTTTTCTTTGGTATAGAAATGATGCAAGTACAAAGAAAGAGGCACTCTCTATGGAGTTTCCTTTGACCTGTGGCCTGTATGGATGCTACAAAATATCTCCTCCTCTATTATGCTCACATAATACCACTCTTATATGTTTTTCTCAGCTATGGAACAAGATACAATGCAAAATAATGGAACCCCTTCTCCTCCTAGTGGCCTGATATTTAACATAGATCGATGGCCCTATAGTGGTAGGTTTTTTTTACTTCCTCAACCCTCAATTGTGATAGGGTTTTGGACCTTCTAGAATCTTCTTGAAATTACATATATGACTATCCCTATATGCATGAGTAATAGGGGCAGATGTGGCATCCTCTCATACCATGGTGATTAACACGGTAAGTTTTATTTACTTCATGAACCCTCAATTGTGATAGGGTTTTGGACCTTTTAGAATATTCTTAAAATTACATATGTGACTAGCCCTATATGTGTGAGTAATAGGGGAAGATGGGGCATCCTCCCACACCATGGTGGTCAACACGGTAGGTAAACTTGTGAGAGGCATAACTTTTGCATACGAGTTCCAATTAACACAATTTTTGCATCGTTCGAAAGGTCTCAATGTGTAGAATAACGTCACAGGGTCCAAACTATGTTGATAAAGTTTTAACCCCAAAAAATGTTTTTTGATGCCTCAAAATGGCCTTGGAAAGTTATGGGCCCTAATTTTCCAAATAGGGACCTGTGACTAAAATGGTCATGCAAGCTTATTCCTCCAATTTTTCCAATCTAAAAGGATTGAGATAAATGAAAAACAATATAATGATCCAATATAGATAAAAAATTTGGATCTTCCATCCCACTCTAAGATTCATCCAATATTTCATGTGTCTGAACAAAGTAATGGGAATCGAAGTGCAAGGTAAAAACAAGCTTACTAGAACTTGATGAAGAAGACTTCATTTTTCTTTGGCTCGAGTCAAAATGATCCAGATTTATGAGAGAAACAAAATGAATAATAGATTGAATACAATAACACAGAGATACGGAGAACAAAAATAGATATCCAGTGAACAATAACTTCTATTGAATAAAGAAAATAGGTTGAAATTGTAAAACTGAAGAACTGAAAACAACTTGCTTGAATGGTGGTAGCTATCTCTAAGAAGAGATGTGGTTGCTACATGCATCTGTCTGAGAAGAATGATAACAATGAGGCTCTAGAGGCATTTTTAACATTACTCATGAATGCCAAAACCCTAGACATCCAAAAACCTAACCCTAGGAGATGAAACGCCAAAAGTTATGTGGGCCCTGATGGGTAAGTTGGTACGTCAACTTTCTGGGGTCTTAACGTTTGAATACGACCTTCATTTTAGGCATGTGATAGTCTGTTGGAAAGGCATTT
>JASDQU010439893.1:9131-25459 GCA_032191745.1 Picea mariana | reverse complement strand
TTGGAAGTTCTCAATGTGCTCAGTAACTGAACCCTTTTGCTTGAGATTTATCAATTGGCTAAAGAAGGCATTGCTCCTTGTATCCTCATAGTGTGCTATCATTTCTTCTGTGAAAATTGTCCAAGTAACAAGTGATTTGCGAGAACAAAGACATCGATACCATACAAATTGATTAGGTTCTAAATATAAAGAAGCAATTCATACCTTCCGTGTATGTGGCACATTATGGAGATCAAAGAATTGCTCCATCTGAAGTATCCATGTGATTAGGTCCTTGCCATCAAACTTCCTCATATCAATCTTAGGAATGTGGTTGGTCTTCAAACCAAAGTTGGAGTTTCTCCATTCTCTATTCACCTTCCTTGTGTCCTCATCATGAATTTCATGGGATGCATTTTCACTTTCAGGTGTCTTCTCTGTTACGAAATTTTTCAAGACTTCCATGATCTCCCCTTTTAAACCATCCATGTTAGTATCCAACATAGCTTCCATTGAATCCATCTTCTTTTGTAGTTCATTTATGTCCCTACGCATTTCTTCACCTTCATCAAGAGTCCAAGTAGGATTTTCTAGAGGCTTATTTGGTGTAGAAGTTTCCTTTTTTGGTGGCATGTTGGCCAAGTATCACTTTTGAACCTTGATTTTGAGGTGGTTTTGATAGACAATATTTCTTCTATTGTATCTCCCAAGTTTCAACCCTTCTAGGTATGAAACTTTCTTTTATGTAGTTCTCTGATATTTCTTCTCTACAATGCCACGGGTCTGATCAAAATTGGATGTGCCAAGTGGAATTTACGGTAACTTCCCCACAACTTGTCGATTTTTGGCCTTTCCAGGAGATCTCACTTGTATAGCGTGCCCCGCACAAAATAATTGATATAAAATTCTGAAACTCGCACCAGAAATACTACAGACTGTCCATGATCTAATGAAACTATTCCCACTCAATTTGGATACTCTAGGAAGAATTTATGATTGTTTTACCTAGAACACCTTCTTGAGACTAGTCAATAGGACTAATCAGATACCCTATCTTACACAGGGTGTATCTACAAATTTAAGATGACCCAGAAGCTGAAATTTTTACCAAAGATACCTTACTAATTTCTATAAATATCCTCTAGATTTCAGAGTCTTCAACGTTACATAAAAAAATTTATAGCGAAAATTTTGCAATGACTCAGTTCAGGATGATTCTAGAACCCTCTCTTGTACAAGTTGTATCTATGAAAGTATGAGGTCTCAAGAGATTAATTTTAAACCCAACGTACCTTGATATGTCTACTAAATATCATCCAAGCCATTCCTTCTGAAACATTGTAGAAAAAAAGTTATAGCAAAAATTCCAAGGTGTCTCAGATGTAGCAGCGAAACCCCAAGACCTTGAGCTATGATACCATATATTAAGAACCAAATATCAATATAGCATAGAAAAACCTCAGAAAAAGTACTCCACGCCTTGGAAAAGAGATAATTTCAGACAATAAGCCTCTTTGAGGGGGCAATCCTTTTACCCCACTTAAATGTTCAAGTACAAGATGATTCAAAATGAAAATGTCTCCTTGGTATATATAGGAGACTAGGAGGTATAATTACAACTAATGGCCTAAAGACGACATAAATAAAATAACATTACTAACATAATATGCCCAAATTAAGGGGTAATGAGCCAATATTAGGGCTTAACAATTTGTCACTTACAAATGATAGACAAATGAAGAGACTAGCCAATGCTAGTAAGAACCTTGTACTTTTGATGATTAAACCCAAAGACAATGATGAAAAAGAAGTTCTCAAAGGATGTGATGCAAAGTTACAATCTCATTTGTATGAGGGTGTTATCGAAAATGTTTATATGTTTCAGGAACCAAGGGGATTTCCTCCTAAAAGGGGTATCCAACATGAGATTCTATTGCAACAAGGAGATCCTCTTCCAAACATTGACATGTGTAGGATGTCATACATGGAGAATGTTGAAATCAGAAAACAAGCCCAAGAGTTTCTTGACAAAGGGGTCATCAAACCAAGCACTTCGCCATGCAAGTCACCATTTGGTTTCGTACCAAAGAAAGATTGTATATGACAGAAAATGTGGGTAGATTTCAGAACCTTGAACAAGACTATAGATATGATTGTTGAAGGAAACGTATGGAAGAAAGATTTGAGATCAAATCAAGCTCCATTGCATGCCTTGACAAGTTATTTTTTCCACTTGGTGATAAGGTATAAGAAATACTTTTATGACAAAGTTGTTGATATGCTTACAGGCCTATTGTTAGTGCTTTAGTTATTTTCAAGCATAATCATATCATCCATAAGAGCTATTTGGAAAAGTGTGATTTAGATGTTGATGGAAAATATGTTGATGCAACTTTGTGTCATACTAACCAAGTTGAGGAATTGGATTCCTATGTGCATGGTAAACTTTTGTATCTTGGCAAGCTATGTTTTTCATAGGGAGAAAGAGTCAACATGATAAGGGAAGCAAATTCTTCTCTTGCTGTTGGCCATTTTGGTGTGGGGAAGACGGTGGCTAGTTTGAAAAACAAGCATCCTAAGTTTTGGGATGAGCATCTACACTACTTTCATCCTGCTTATAACCAGACCAAGAAGTTCATTAAACAAGTTCATTTTGTGCATCAAACTGTTCAATGACAGTTGAGAAAGAGCCAAGACAAGTACAAGACAAGGCATGACAAGTTTTGTATTGGTCTCAAAGGCACCAATCCAAGAGAGGCCATGTGGATTGAGATTGGAAAGGTGAGGGAATTGTACCCTCATCTTCAGATTGACTAAAAGTACTCTTTTGGAGGTCTGAAAGCTTCCCAATGGGGAGGTGTGATCTAGGGGATCAAATTTTTCTCAAAAATAAAAGTGCTCAAAATCGCTTCTAAATGGACACGTGTGTAGGCCTCATCGTCATGAACCCAATGCAAATTTAACGGGCTCAAACGCATGTCATATGAGCAATATATTGTGTTCTGTTCATTTTTCTAAACAGGCACAAATTTGTTGATTGTACAGTTCGTACAATGATGACGTACAAGGGTACGGACCCACACATGGCAGGTGACATGGCATGGTCATACATTGACGTGGAAGATGTGTTGGCATGTTGACAAGCAAGCATTGGCAGAAAGGTGGACGAACCCGATGTAGACATGTGTCATTATCTTGGCAAGTAGTATGGTGCCACGTGGCCCAGTCGTGGGATACCATGTGGCACCCCTCTATTGGATTGTCAAGTGGTAAGAGTTTTATGAATCCACAAGATTCAAACCCACGATCTCCGAGCGGGGGTAATTCTTTGGTAGTGTCAGGCTACCATCCCACCCGTGGATGTTGCTTACCACCATAGTGTGTTAATAAATATTTTAATTTGAATGTATGTAATTTCGGTGGGGTAAAGGGTTGGGGCTAGGCCCTAGCCCACAATTCATACTCATTCGTCCACACATATAACTCTGGTGTGCGCGCAGTCCATTACATTGGAATTCTGCCCCCAGTTCTTATTACAAGACATATGACCATACCCTTTACACTTGGCGCGCGGACCATTTACAGCGAATGTTTAGCCCTGATGTGGTATGGTCCCGGTTTATTACACCATACGACCATTATCCATAACCTTTTGCACATGGAGTTAACACAACTAAACACTTCAATAATCAAGTTGTCACACACCTGCCACTTATCAGCACCACACTCATTCTTTGCAACGGGGGCCAGATTAGGCGTTGGGACGTGGCCACATGCCCCCCATGCGACCTACACCTTCGCCTAAAGGGGTGCTAAACTCGCTAACTATTCGACAGATTTACCTAATTTGAGGACTAAACGTGGGTGCAGGGATTTTAACCTAGGAACGTTGCAGGAGCTAAGTTTGTCATTCACGGGTGCGTTTTGGTGGGGAAGTACAGAAAGCTTGAAGGGGAAAATTTCCAGGAGGTGTAACTTCTTCATTTTTTTGCCAAACTAGGTGCCGAAAAATCCTAGCTAGGGGTTTTTGGGTGTTCTGAACCCATTGGAGCCATCTATTTTTTATTTTGATCACCATAAGATTACTTTTTAATCATAATGAAAATGATCCAAGGGAAGATGGACCAGGAGATGTATCCCAAGAGAGGGGTGAACTCCTTTATCATTTGATGTGTTATGTGCTCATTATTGATGGTTTTTATATGTCTGATATGATGCTCATAATTAAGTAAAACTCAATGAACTTATGTGTTAGTAACTTGATCCAATTACCCAAACACATACCATTTTTAAACTTGCAATTTAAAGAGATAAGCCTTCTTCATTTTAAAGATCTATTGGAAACAAGTCCATTCCATTTTCAGATCAGTTGGTATCAGAGCATAGGTTTTTAAAGGCTTGATTGTTTGAAAGTTTTATATTTCGATGCTTACAAGGTTGAATCTCACAAGAGGAGAAGGTAAACTTGTAGAGCCAAATTTTCAACTGTCAAGAAGGAGAACTATCGAATCACCTCAAGCTTCAAGGAGATATTCACCAAGTATGGCTCATGAGGAGAGTCATGAAACTCTTCCTTCAGAGGAGGAAAACTTCAAAAAAGATTTTTATGATATGAATGAGATGGTCAAATTTTTGTTTGAAGAAAGAAATGCAAGATTGCAAGGTGAAATATCCAACCCTCCAAAGGGCAATGGAGACAGTGGTGATAAAACTCCAAAGGGAAATGGAGGGAGTCATGATTCTCCACCTCCTTCTCCTCCATATTCCACCTCTTCTACCATTTCACAACCACCTCCAAATTCTCCAAAAGAACATGGTAAAACTCCTTTACAAACTCCTTTTCTTAAGCTTGATATTAATTTTGAATTGCCTATGTACAATGGAGAGGTAAATGCCGAGAAATTAGATAATTGGATTTGATAGATTGAAGTGTATTGTAGGATGCAAAGAATCACAGATGATGAAACTAAGATTCAAATTGCTTCTTTAATATTGGACAATGCAACACTCATTTGGTGGGAAGCCAAAACTCAAGAGGACATGAAGAAACATGGTAAAGTTTTATCCTCTTGGAATGATTTTATTGTTGCAATTAAAAGGCAACTTTATCCATTAGCATACATGCAGAAAGCTATAATGGATTGGAAAAACTTTAGGAAAGATGAAGGGAAAGATGTACAAAGATTCACTCAAGAATTTAGGAGAAGATCTTTGGTTTTGGGTATATATTTGTCTTCTCGAGAAACTTTACTCAAATACATTGGAGGTTTGCATAGCTACTTGAGGCATACAATACTTATGTTTAACCCTTCAAATCTAGATGAAGTTTGTGTACAGGCAACTCATTTAGAGGCAAGAGGAAGGAATGAACCTCAAGAGGGCAACAAGAAATATTTTCATAATGGATACAATGGAAAGAGGAAGTTTGAAGGAAATGAAAAGAAAAATGCTTCAGTCAAGAAAGAGAGAGAGAAACTCTCATGTAAACATTGTTAAAAGGATGGACATGATGAAGACCATTGTTGGAAACTTCATCCTGAAAAGAGACCCAAAAAGTTCAACAACAAAGAGAAACCAAACATTGTTACAACTTTACAACAAGATTAAGGATCTGATTCAGAAGATGAAACAAAAATCACAGCCATGGGTTTACAAGGTGAGAATTCAATTGCTAGCACTAGTTCTTCAAATTCTGCCATCAATGGAACTCAACATGAAAGAGAAAGGATAGAGATTTTCCACATAAGGGTAATTTCAAAACATACCAAGATAGATATTATCTTTGATACGGGATCAAAAACAAACCTTATTTCTGAAGACATTGTCAAGAAACTAGATTTGGAAACTATTCCTCATCCTAAACCATAACGTTTAGGGTGGATATGTGACAAATCCAAATTGCATGTGACAAGAAGGTGTAAACTCATATTTTCCATCACTGCAAACTATATAGATGAGGTAGAGCTTGATGTTATTCCAATGGATATTTGTGGTATTGTGTTGGGAAGCCCATACTTATATGATAGGAGAGCCATTTTTCATCGTCATGAGAACAAGTATCATTTGTTTAAAAATGGAGTTGAGTACATTGTTAGAGAACATACGAAGAAGATGAATTTGTTACTTACAAATGTTGGACAAATGAAGAGACTAGTCAATGCTAGTAAGAACCTTGTAATTTTGATGATTAAACCCAAAGACAATGATGAAGAAGTTCTCAAAGGATGTGATGTGAAGTTACAATTTGATTTGAATGAGGTTGTGAACAAAAAATGTTGAGATGTTTCAGGAACCAAGGGGATTTCCTCCTAAAAGGGGTATCCAACATGAGATTCTATTGCAGCAAGGAGGCCCTCTTCCAAACATTGATATGTGCAGGATGTCAGACATGGAGAATGTTGAAATCATAAAACAAGCCCAAGAGTCGCTTGACAAAGGGGTCATCAAACCAAGCACTTCGCCATGCAGGTCACCAATTGTTTTGGTACCAGAGAAAGATTTTATATGGCAGAAAATGTGGGTAGATTTCAGAACCTTGAACAAGACTACAAATATGATTGTTGAAGGAGACATATGGAAGAAATCTTTGAGATCAAATCAAGCTCTATTGCATGCCTTGACAAGTTATTTTTTCCACTTGGTGATAAGGTATAAGAAACACTTTTATGAAAAATTTGTTGATATGCTTACTAGGCCTATTGTTAGTGCTTTAGTTATTTTCAAGCATAATCCTATCATGCATAAGAGCTATTTGGAATAGTATGCTTTAGATGCTGATGGAAAATATGTTTATGCAACTTTGTTTCGTACTAACCAAGTTGAGGAATTGGATTCCTATGTGCATGGTAAACTTTTGTATCTTGGAAAGTTATGTTTTTCATAGGGTGAAAGAGTCAACATGATAAGGGAAGCACATTATTCTCTTGTTGCTGGCCATTTTTGTGTGGCCAAGACGGTGGCTAGTTTGAAAAACAAGCATCCTAAGTTTTGGGATGAGAATCTACACTAATTTCAGCCTGCTTATAACCAGACCAAGAATTTCATTGAACCAGTTCATTTTGTGCATCAAACAGTTCAAGAATAGTTGAGAAAGAGACAAGCCAAGTACAAGACAAGGTATGACAAGTTTCGTATTGGTCTCAAAGGCACCAATCCAAGAAAGGCCATGTGGATTGAGATTGGAAAGGTGAGGGAACTGTACCCTCATCTTCATATTGACTAAAAGTAGTCTTTTGGAGATCCAAAAGCTTCCCAATGGGGAGGTGTGATCCAGGGGATCAAATTTTGCTCAAAAATCAAAGTGCTCGGAATCGCTTCAAAAGAGACACGTGTGTATGCCTCATCGTCATGAACCCAATGCAAATTGAATGTGTTCAAATAGATGTTGTATTAGCAAGATATTGTGTTCTGTTCATTTTTCCAAACATGCAAAATTTTGTTGACTGTACATTTTGTACAGTCCGTACAGTGCTGACATGGCAGGGTACAGACCCACACATGGAAGGTGACGTGGCATGTTGACAAGGCAGGCATTGGCAGACAGGTGGACAAACCTGGTGTAGACATGTTTCATTATCTTTTCAAGTGGTATGGTGCCACGTGGCCCAGTTGTGGGTTGCCGCGTGGCACCCCTCCATTGGATTGTCAAGTGGTAAAAGTTGTATGACTCCACAGGAGTCGAACCCGCGACCTCTGGGCGAGGGTAATGCTTTGGCAGGGCCGGACTACCAGCCTGCCCATGGATGTTTCTTACCACCATAGTGTGTTAAATAAATATTTGAATTTGAATGTATGTAATTTCGGTGGGGTAAAGGGTCGAGGCCCTAGCCCACGATTCATACCCATACATCCATGCATATAACTATGGTGCATGCACGGTCTATTACATTGGAATTCATCCCCCAATTCTTATCACAAGACATACGACCATACCCTTTACACTTGGCATGCGGATTGTTTACAACGAATGTTTAGCCTCAATTTGGTATGGCCCCAATTTATTACACCATACGACCATTATCCATAACCTTTGGTGCGCGAAGTTAACACGGCATAACACTTCAATAGTCAAGTTTCCACATGCCTGCCACTTGTCAGCACCACACTCATTCTTTGCAACAGGGTTCAGATTAGGCGTTGGGACGTGGCCACATGCCCCCCATGAGACCTACACCTCCGTCCAAAGGGGCGCTAAACTCGCTAATTGTTCGACAGATTTCCCTAATTTGAAGAGTGCGTGTGGGTGTTGGGTTTTTGACCCAAGCACGCTACGGAAGCCAGGTTTCTCATTCATAGGTGTGTTTTGGCGAGTAGGTACAACAAGCTTGAAGGGGAAAACTTTTAGGAGGTGTAACTTCTTCATTTTTTGGCCAAACCAGGTTCCGAAAAATCCCAGCTAGGGGTTTTTGGACGTTCTGAAGCCATTGGAGACATCTATTTTGTATTCTGAGCACTTTAAGAGAAATTTTTAAACATATTTGAAATGATCCAAGGGAAGTTGGACCAGGAGATGTAGCCCAAGAGAGGGGTGAACTCCTTTATCATTTGTTGTGTTATGTGTTCATTATTGATGGTTTTTATATGTCTGATGTGTTTCTCATGATTAAGTAAAACTCATTGAACTTATGTGTTAGTAGCTTGATCCAATTACCCAAACACATACCATTTTTACACTTGCAATTTAAAGAGATAAGTCTTCTTCATTTTAAAGATCTATTGGAAACAAATCCATTCCATTTTCAGATCAATACATTAGTCGGTTTGATGGGAACCTGGTGGTAGCCATAATTTAGGTCAATATTATTGAAGAAATTTTTCCTCTTGAGTTGGTCAGGAAGGTCATCAATTCGTGGAATTGGATATCGATTCCTAACTTTGATTTTGTTTAATGCTATGTAATGAATGCAGAGATGCCATGTCCTGTATTTCTTCTGCACTAGTACAATCAGGCTTCTACAAGGGGAAGAATTGGGTCTGTTGTGCCCCTTTTGAAGAAGCTCTTGAATCTGACGCTTGATTTCATCTTTTTCCATCAACGAGCGATGATATACTAGTCCATTAGGCATAGGTGCATCAAGGGTTAGATCAATTGGATTCTTGACTTGGCAGTGCGTCGACACCCCGGTGGGTGAAGAGGAGATGTCTCTGTACTCTTCCATAATCACGTCCGCTTTCTTCTACTGCAAAGAGAGGCTCTGTGTAGAGGTCATGGATGTGGCGGAAACCTTCTGCTTACTATGAGCATAGATCACCAAGAAGACGAAATTCCTCATAAATGAAATGACCTTACTACATTTCTTAGAAGATATTAAAGAAATAGCGGTAGGCGGCACTACCTTTGGTATCATGTACAATTATCTACCCAAAGTAATAATAACACTGCGGGGTCTAGACTCATACATAACATGTCTCTCCCACAAATATGGTTGGCCTAAAAGAACATCACAAACTTCAAGGGGAGAAATATCACACAATACCTTGTCTTTGAAGGGCTTGATGTCGTAGGGCAGACGAAATTGTTGGTTGATGCGAAGATCTCTTCCTTTGAGAAGACAGTCGATGGTGTAGGATTTTGGGTGTGGTATCATCGGCAAGTTCAGCCACTTAACGACCTCTTTTGAGATCAGGTTCTTTTGACTATAGCTATCGATAATTAAATGAAGCGGAGCCCCATTTACCCACATCTGTGAGTGAAAGAGGTGTTCCCCTTCCTCTGTTTATTCTGGTTTTCTTGGTTGGACTTTGGTGGTAGCGACAATGGCATTGGGTTCAGCATCGATAATCTACTTCCCTCCTTTTGGATTTGATTAGGAGTCATAATATACCTCTGACTCGGAAGCTTTCAGCTCGACCACCAATGACTGCTTAGAGCGACATTCTTTAGTGTTGTGCCAAGGGATTTTATGGTATTCACACCACTTTCCTGTGTCCTTCTTCAACTTCTCATTACCCTTCTTGGGTTGCAGTTTGGACTAGTTGTCCTGAGCATGGAAATCTTTTCTCTGTCCCTTGTTTTGTGGGTTGGGGCTGCCTTTTCCCTGCTTCAGCTTTGAGGGGTTTACAGATCCAAATTCTCTCCTTTTCTGCTTAAATTTATGCTCGATCTTGATATCATATCTATAATTCGCACCTAATGATGTGATGTCCAGAAACTCCATTTCTATTTGAATGTATATATGTAGACAGTCATGGTATTTGAGCACTAGATGTCGTTCAGAGTCTTTGATACCCAATTTGGTGCACATGGTATGGAAAATATTGGTGAAATTTGGTACTATCTGGTCCCTTTCCTGACGCAGCATGGTCCATCTTGTATATTGGTCCTCGTAGCTTCCAACTAGGTAGTATTGTTCTTTAATGGCATCCCTGAAGGAATCTCATGTGGGGGCGACTACAAATATTGCAGATTCCTCTATGTCCCTTTGCTCAGAGTAAGTATCCCACCAGTCCTTAACATGGGGGATGACCTTGAGGAGTGTAAAAGTAATCTTTTCCCTATCAAAAAATTTGTGGACCGAAAAATACCCTTCGAGAAGATTCATCCATTTATCTACAACATTTGCATCTATCAGTCCTTCAAATAATGGAATATCAAAATTTACTTGTACCTTGAAGGGGGTTAAATGGCCACTTGATGAAAATGCGCCTCCTGTGGGCAGTTGTTGAAGGATCTATGCAAAGTTTTCCATCATTTTGTCCCTTTGTCGTGCAAGGGCTTCCTCGAGAAACAGTTTAAAAGGATCCCATGCTCCATCATATTTCTTCTCTTCCCCCATGAGTTCTTTTCAAGATCGACATGGACGACCTTGCAAAGTCTCGATTGGTTCAAGTCCCAACTTCTTGTACCTAGATCTTGTCGGGGACATGCACGAAGAAAAACAAATGAAGAGCATACCGTTCTGATACCACTGATCCAGATTTATGAGCAGAAAGAAATGAATAACAGATTGAATACAATAACACAGAGATATGGAGAACAACAATAGATATCCAATGAACAATAACTTCTATTGAATAAAGAAAATAGGCTAAAACTGTAAAACTGCAGAACTGAAAACAACTTGCTCGAATGGTGGTAGCTATCTCTGAGAAGAGATGTGGCTGCTACACACATTTGTCTGAGAAAAATGATCACAATGAGGCTCCATAGGCCTTTTTAACATTACTTGTCAATTCCAAAACCCTATACATCCAAAAACCTAACCCTGGGAGATGAAACGCCAAAAGTTATGTGGGCCCCGATGGGTAAGTTGGTACCTCAACTTCTCAGGGTTGTAACTTTTTCATACAACCTATGTTTTAGGCATGTGATAGCATGTTGGAAAGGTATTTTCAAGAACTACACATTATGCTACCAAAATTTGACTTCATTTATAATTTAATTGTGGCAAGACAAAAAACATTATTTAGGGCCCCAAAACGACCCTGGAAGTACAAAAAGATGTACTAACATGGAAACTTCCAAAATAAGCCAGTTGGAATAGGTGGGTGGCCACCAATATCCACCTAGATGTTGTGTACGGCTTCAGGATAGCCTCAGAAGTGCATATGCCACAATTACAAAGAAATGTCATTATTACAGAGAAACGTGATGAACTAAAAACTGTCAAAAGGAGTCAGTTGGAATAGGTGGGTGGCCATCATTATCCACTTGGATCACAAAAGTAATATTGGGTACTAGAGAGCATTAATTATGCTAGTGCAAGGCATGTGAAGTATACATCCAATGGAAATATATGTAACCCAGAGATGCCACATGGGAACCAACCATGATTCTGCAGCAATTTCCTCATCTTCAGCCTTGAGGAAAACATTTCTTTTGAGGGAGGAGGGCATGTTAGGGTCCTACCCTAACTTCTCGATTTTACGCTACCTTGGAGTTAGTCATTTAATGTATGCAACCATCCTCTTTGAATAAGGCCCATTAGATAGTAGTAGATAGTTATTTAATGTAAAAGGGTCCACTTTATAAGGCCCACTAGGTAGTTGGCACACATCAATGATGGGCCCATCAATAGTTATAGTTTTGTTATTGATAATCTGTTTAAAGAGATAGGAGGTTATGGAATGTTTTGTCATGTGTTGTTGTATTTGGAGCTTTTCTCAGTGAAAGGTCGCCCCACCTTGAGAGGCAAGTGAACATTTCTTTCTTTCTTCTCATTATCACAATACAAGGGTATCTTTTTCATATTTCATCTTATCGTGTATCTAGTTTTCTGCAATTATGTTCTCTATATATCTGGTTGTGTTTCAAGTTTAGGGGTTAAGGAACACTACACATTATCTTTTTTTTTTCAATGTTAATAGTCATATCTATACTAGAGAAAATATATATAGGTGATATATAAGCAATTACATTGTGGATCCACCAAACAATTACTCAAATAAATATTCTAAACTTACCAAATGCAAATCTAGTGTACCAAGTTCTCAGTAGCCCAATATGGATAAAAAAAATAATATACCATTATACAAATAAATAATTTTTAAAATTTATTAATAAATTTCAAGTTACACATAATAAGATGAGAACAAATTTGATAAAAGCATTTAAGTATTAAGTTTGTTAAAATGTTTTGTAGCATGGTTGTTTTAGAACTTTAAATGTCTATTTTATGGGACATGGGTCATGCATTAATGTTTTACTTTATGCAAATAATCTCAAAAATGATTTCTATTGCTTAGATCTCCAATTGGACTAAAGCTCTAAATAAATAATTCATAAGACACAATAGTTTTAATACTTTTAAGGTTTTGCAAATGAGATAGCAAGCTAAATGAAATTGAAATTTCTTCCTTAAATTAATTATAACATAAGTTAAAAAAATCTTAAACTAAAATGTGAATCATACATTAACACAATTAATTCCAAAAATCTAAACTTCCTTAATTACTTAAAATAATAAAACACAATAAAAAAATTACTATACTTAGAGATTATGTAATATGATTATTTTAAAAAAATCATAATTACTTAAAATAATAACACAATAAAAAAAATTGCTATATTTAAAGATTATGTAAGGTTTTTATTAACCTTTATTGTTATAAAAAGGTTTTTATTATCCTTTATTGTTATAAAAATTGCTATAAAAAGGTTTTTGTTATCCTTGTGTTATTTATTTCTATTAATAAAAGTGGAGTATAATTTGCACTTGGTCAAATCATTGCTTTTGGGTAATAGTGATGCAACATTAAAATTTTCATGAGTATGGTATTTGGAAAACAAAAACAACTTGATATATTTATTATCATGATACATTACTGAAAAGACCTGACTGACGTCGGGACAATTCAAACAAATTCAAGTACGATTTCTGTGTTGAACTGATTCAACAAATAGTATTTTTGAAACTGAAGCAGAAGCCTGTAAGACTAAACAAAATAATAACAAAGCAATACGCAGAATGCAAGCATAAGTCACGTCAGATTATATGAGCCACTGTGGGCTGAGAACCCAAGGCATTTTTTCTTGCTGTTTCATGGTCTATGTGTTTCTCTTTTTGGACTGACTTCAACTTTTTTAGTGGGGCTGCATACGCAGATAAGGCAGTACACTTTTTAGCGCAATGCCATCAGGAGTTAAGGCATGGTCTTCTTTGTCTGTGAAGGATTCTAATGCCATCAGGAGTTAAGGCAGGGTCTTCTTTGTCTTTGAAGGATTCTAATACCATATGAAGCTTTGTGCTTTGTGGTGAGAATTAAGTATTTTGCTACGCAACATTAAAGGTATCGGATTTAAACTGCTTCTAATTAGATAATGAATATGTATTCTCATGCAACATTTAATGTTGTATAGTAAAATGGGTATTGCTGTCTTTTATATTGTGATCATTTGAAATTGAAGCTCGTAACTCTCCAACAAAATTCAAAGTTTTCAACACATTACATGTTAAAATTGATATTTAGTATTATGACAAGTATTATACATTTAGTATTATGACAATGCATAATATAATGACAGTGCAAAGTTGAAACTGATGAATCCTCATAAATCATCAAACATAAGCTTTCACATATACAAAAAGAAATTTCTCAGCACATTCCATGTTAAGATTGATACTTAGTATTATACATTTAGTATTATGACAATGCAAAGTTGAAGTTGATGAATCCTCATAAATCATCAAACATAAGCTTTCACATATACAAAAGGAAAAATAGCTCTAGTCTAACGGGCTTGGATGGCTATTAAACATGGAATCAAGTTTCAATCACCAGTTTAAAATCAAAATCAAAGTGACACAGGAAAAACTACACAACGTACTGGGAGAGGAGACAATGGGGACTTAAATCAAGTATGCAAGTTGGGCTGCAGGCATTCAAGTTTTTGGTTTAAGTCTATACCCTTGGAGAAAGTATTTACTCCGTAGCATTAGCCAAACTGGCCAATCCCTTATACAAGTTTTCTTCAGCCATTGTCACTGACCCACAAGATTACCTTTTACAATATGTTTGGAAAGACCTTGTTTCTGACTGATACAGTTTTACAAATGTAGCTATGACCAAAGACGGGGATGTAGCTCAGATGGTAGAGCGCTCGCTTAGCATGCGAGAGGTACGGGGATCGATACCCCGCATCTCCATTCTAAAATTTTCCCTTGTTGACGTCATTTTGTTTGGGCACGTTACAGGCCGTAAACCGACTCAGCAGCCATACCAATAGTCTACGTCAAGGCCTCATCTACATGGGATTCTTCTGTTATTTGCAGGTCATTATGTCGCAATAGATGAAACAGTTTTTACTTTTGGCCTTTTTCCTGGTTTCTTTGCCAGAAAACAAGCTACATCTCAGACACGTCTTTCTCACGGCTTTTTCTTGTTTTCATTTGGGCCAGAAAACCAGCTACATCTGAGACCCTACCAAGTCAGAGTATGACAAGTGAAGGATCGAGTTCCTTGCTTACGATTCTTAGAAAATGGGCTTTGGTTGTTTGGAAGGACATTACACCATTATAATGTTCTCTACATTGAAATTGAATGGGATATTTATGATTTTAAAACTGGTATGTGTTGGGTTTATTTAACCTATTCAATTTTTAATATTGCATTTTGTAAGGTATTTGGTTAGAGCGGTGCGGAGAACTTCATCCAAATTTTTTTTTTGGTAAGGTATTTGGTTAAAGGGGTGTGGAGAACTTCATCCAAGTTTTCAAGGAAACGGAACTTGGGGTTGTTTTGGTATTCGATTTTGGTAAGTGGGTGTTTTTGGGCATGTGGATGTGTCAAGAGGTTTGCCCAAGTATGAAGTGATCAAGAGATTGGAGCACGCCGATATGAGGGGCATATCAAGGTTGGGCGCACCAATCCTAAGGGGCACAATGGTTAACGAGAGCATGGGGTCGTTTGAGCTACTGGATCCACGAAGGGGTGAGATGATTCGTTTGGGCGTCTGAGTCCGTGGAGGGGCACGACTATTCGTTTTAACATGGGTTCATGAAGGGGTGCCACACCTCAAAGGACGTGACAGTTTGTGATAGTTACCTTTGGAGTCCCTATAAGAGAACAAGGGCGAACAATCAAGGAAGGCAGATTTGAAGACAAGGAGAGCAAGAAGAGCTCTGCAATTCTGAGACAAACGAAGAGAGGTGAGCTCCCTCAAGGAGCCAAGTCGTTCCACTTGGGAGGACTTGTGTTTCCTTGAGGTGGATTTGTTGGACAGAGTTGGACGAACTTCTCTTGGGCTAGTTTTGGGGAAGTATGGAAAACATAGGTTTTTTGGAGGTATGTGTGAGGTAGCACTGAAATCTGTGAAGTTTGTGGAAATGAAAAGACAACAAATCTGGGGTTGAGGGAACGTCTGAGGTACACTATAGGTGGTTGTGGAAACAATTGTGATGGAGAGTCTTGGTGACGAATCTGTGTATGAGTGTTCGTGTTGTAATTGTTTTGCAATAACAAAGACTTAGTCAGGTGTTATGCACAATTTGTGCCACCTGCACTATTTATGTGTTTGTCTTTTGTTTGTTCCCTTGTTGTTCTCTTGGTTTCTCATGTTCATGGATGTATGTTTAAATATGACTTAGTGTTGAAATGTTAACAAATGTCTAAGTATACAAGAATTGCACTAGAGTAGGAGTGTGAATCGTCATTAGCCCAAAGCGGAATCAATATACTCTAGGTGAAGAGACATAGTCCAAATGAAATAACCTTGATGTTGCCAGACAACCAAACAAGAAACGTCACAGTGTCAAACACCCTCAAAAGATACACGATCCCAAAGCACTATGAAAATGTGACACATTTGATGATAAAAATAATATTAATATCATATTAGAAAATATTAAGTTAATATTTTAACAATTTCAAAAATATTTAAAATAATAATATTATTAATATTGAAACAATAT
>JASDQU010439892.1:7525-40406 GCA_032191745.1 Picea mariana | reverse complement strand
CCAAACCTTTAACTGAGCATAACCATCAAGGACCTTATATCTCTTATGGTCTGTGCTTTCATCAAAGGTAAGACTAATACCAGGTATGTGTTTCTAAACCACTCTCTCCTGAAGTTCAGATCTGGATTATTTCGTTTCAGTATTAAGATCCATAGATCTACTGTTGCTTTTATGATTGATGAGTTGGCTGCTAAAATTTGAAAGGGTTTCCATCATTGTTTCTTTGATCTATTGTTATAAAAGGTTTACTTGCTCTGCTGTTATATAAGATCTGTTTGATCTGCTGTTACACTTGAGATGTTTTGCAATACTGTTTGCCCCTATAGATCTGCTGCTCATTTTATTTATAGATCTGCTGTTACTTGAAAAGAGATTTTGTTATATATTGAGATCTAAGTTTTACAGCACCGTTATCATTAGAACTGTTTGGAACTGATATCATTGTCAATGATTAAAGGGTTGTTCTTGTCTTAAACTACAGCACTACTCATAGGACATTGGTCAATATCAGACTTTTTCTGATCTATATCTTTCTGCTGCTAACATAAGCCAGAGTTCTATCTTGATATATGCTGCCCATGATCCAGATCTAAAGTGCTTTTGCTTTAAAATTGAAAATGACTACTGTTTTCAAATTACCCTAGAAATCTAACAAAAAGTAAGTGACATGTTAGGACTTGATTACGATAAAAGTTTATGATGTAACAAAGTGAGTTGTTCTTATGGGAATAATGGAAATCAGCTCCCTTGTAAATGTATATGAATTCAACACATATGCATGGCATTTACAAACGAATAAGATATACCATTGATTCTTCAGCATATTTGTTGCATACACGCTCATTATATCTAACAGGGATATTAAAGAATTCACTCAATTTGGAGGTGTCAAAGAATTGTACTTGAGATAAAGTGTGACACAAAGATATTAAGTCACGTATTATCTAAGAAGATATGTCATCAAACAATTAAAAGAATAAATTGCAAGCTCTTTTTACGAAAAAAAATGACAATTTTTTTCTTTTAAAGTTTATAAAAAACTTTGGAAAAATTAAAAAGAAAAATAAATTTTTTTATGTTGTATAAAGCATGGATTAAATTGATATGAAGGTAATAGATGAAATTGATATGGATGCAGCAACATAAATTTTAGGTGGATACCTATGCATTCTTCTTATTCGTTGAATGATCACAATCAACGATTGAAGCAGTTAGAATGACAATATTTAGATTATGAATTTGATGGGCTGAAACAATGGCTTTTCAGTATTTTCACAGAGGTGTAGCAGACCCAGTAGCGACTCAGAAATTCAACAACAGTTTATTCCCAGCAGACCTGTATTTTCCAAGCAACAACTAATATTTTACTAGTGATAGTCCACAACCCTGTATTTATCAGGCAGCAAGTCTCCTACATAATGACAAGAGAACAATAGAAATCAAGGTTGGCAATGGCATCAATGGTGCAGGGTAACATAAATACCCTCATGGCCTATTTTAGTGCCTAGAAATGGGCCCACACAGTGCGGGAGCTTCTAGAAGCTCCCCACTTTTCGAGGAGTGCCCAAGAAGCTCTTGATAGCTGACAATGCCTCGGGAGTGTCCTTCTGAGCAGGGTGGATCCACGATGGGAGTTCCTGACACTCCCAGGGATGACTCAAGTGTTTAGGAGAGTTTTGTACCAGCTCTCAATCTTCTGGAAATGGGTTTAATGCAGGAATTGGTTCTCCCTTTCTTGAGAGCTGGTCCTGGGCTACAGAGGATTTTTAATGTTGGTAGGGGTGTTAGAATATTTAATGTCTTTTTTATAGTGCTAGGCATATTTCAAATAAGGATGATTCATGTGTTTTAAAAGCAAGCACATACACAACAACAAAAAGCGTTAGTAGATGCTCGTCATGCATGGAAAGCTATCTTAAGATTGGATTTTCTATTTTATTTGAGATCTATGAAAAACAAAAATTCTATCTTTAACTTCAGTGATCAATATAAAACCAATATATCTTATTTTCCAATACAAATCTCTGAAGTGGGTGAGATTCTTTCTTCATTTGTTGTCTTGTCTTGTCCATGTGTGCTCTGATAAAGTCTACAGTAGTGAGAACTTTTGAAGTGCCCTTCCTTCCATTTTGTTATGATGCCTTTTCTCTGCACTTCGCCATTCATAATAAATGGATTTGTGGGTAGATATGCTAGTAGGAAGTGGGATACATTTTGGCAAAATAATGCCCAGGTGTGATTTCCATATATATTTAAATGACCTGGTTACACCCTGTGGATTTACATCTTTCTTCCCTCCTTTTGTTTTAATTTTTTGGGTGTTGTATGGGTTTAGAAAAAAAATTAAAAGAGGAATACTTTTTAGAATATTCCCATTTTGAATTTACACATTACTCAAGCAAATTATCCTTGGAATTACTTTCTCCTTAAAGAAATGACACTCAAGCAATTATCCTGTGTTACACCCTGTAGATTTACATCTTCTCTCCCTCCTTTTGTTTTAATTTTTTGGGTGTTGTATGGGTTTAGAAAAAAAAATAAAAGAGCAATACTTTTTAGAATATTCCCATTTTGAATTTACACATTACTCGAGCAAATTATCCTTGGAATTACTTTCTTCTTAAAGAAATGACACTCAAGCAATTATCCTGTGTTATAAGAGCAAGAAAACTCTCTGCTTCTGTATCAACAAGATTGATTGCAATCTAAAGTGATAGTCAATTTGCAAAATGTGACACTCTTTAGCAGCTAATCAATATTGTTACAACTACAATGTGAAAATGCTGACCCCATGAGAAAGGGCGCTGCTCCATGAGAAACTGTGTAATTCTACTGTTTTGTTTTTGCATCGGTTTGTAGTTTCCCATGTTATAGATTTGCAATGCTACTATTAAACCTTGGATGGGGTATACTGCTAATAAGCTCATCTTAAGAACTATCTTTTTTTGCATTGTATACTTATTGAATTTGTGGCTTGCAGGGGTGCTTCCTCCGTTTCCAGTTCAGTCGGAAGAAATTAGAGCCATGGCGAGGCATTGTAGTGTTGGCATTGAACTGAGGATGTCTGTTGAGCGGTTTATTCTCCTTGACACCCAGGTTTGTGTTGGAATTCTTTAAAAAAATTCTGTAGATTGCTCTGGCAATGAATATGCATATCATATATTCTGGCTTGCTTCCCTTAAAATTACACTCAGTGAGTCATGTTTGGGGTTTAAGATTCCAAGCCCTCTTGATACTGAAAAAATGATTTTTCTTTCACTGTAGTATTCCATAATGCATTATGTTGTCGAGTTTTGATATGCCTTACAAATTGCATTTCAGTTGTTTGTTTGCTTTTGGGGACTTTCATTATGTTATATTTCTTTGCACCAGATCTGTTCATTTTATACAAAACTATAGAGTTGATCATTTGATGAGTTTATACGTTGTAGTCAAACTTCTTTTTTTATTATGATCCTTGCAGTTGTTTTTAAATGAAAGTTTTGGAGGCAATGCTAACAGATATTTGGTGAATAAGAGTTTTACCCTCCATGATGGCCTGTTTCCTGTTGATTTGTGAGACAACAATTGCAAATAGGAACCAAAATCTTTTTGTGTTCCTTAAACTCAGAAGCAAATGATCATATTCTGATTTATTTTGTATGTATACAGCTCACATGTTTGTTTGCTGTTGCCACTCTCTTTTTTATTGAACAGTGATAGACTGACGTGGCTACTTATTTACAGCCTGTATTCAGTGCATCTGTTTTGGCGGAAATGATGAGGCCTGATGGTTCTTCCTCGATTTCTGTTTTGAGTGGAGAGCCGTTATCAGCTGAGTTGGCTCACGAGTTAATGGGTATTCAGGTAATCACTTGTGAAAAATCATGTGCTGTGCAGGTGTTTATCGGATTCTTCTATTGTGATTTGTCTTAGTGTAATCTTGTCATGTATGCGACAGCCATTGGGACTTTTAGTAGATGGAGAGATCTGGAAAGATATCTTTTGAGGATTTTGTGCTAACCTTTTCCTTCCGTTGTCCATGCAAGGGCCCATTCTAGCTTGGTGTTTTCCTTGCATCAGTCTGCCATGTGCTGTTGCTTGTGACAGAGGGTCTTCATGATATGAGTCTCTGGAGACTCATGCTAACGGTAAAGCCAAAATTCTCACATCCTTTCAGGCTACTCAATGTATTCAAGAGGACTTGAGAGTGAATTGCATTCTTAACTTAAAACATGTATTGTTTTTGTTTATTTAGTAGATGTTATAAGCTGCAGATATTCGCTATAAGGATCCTATAAGGATATGGTATTCAATTCAGATCAACCTCTGTTTATTTCAAATCTTCTTATTCCAGGGCAATTGCGGATATTTTCATATTTGATATGCTCAGGATGTTTTCTCCCTTAATGATAGTTGAGCACGTTTCTCACTCTTATCATCTTTTATTTTCTTGTGATTCTTTTTGGTATATGAGTTGGTAGTTCATACTTATTACAACTTACTAAAAGAATCTCTAGGTAAGATATATCAGGAGAGATTAGTATATTTTTGGCAGACAACACAAGGGATTAGAGAAAGTGGATGGAGGATTGTGCCAGTACTAAAAAACCAGAAGATGTCTTATTCATTCATCTATTTGTACCAGCGACTATTAGACAATGCCCCAGCTGAGTATGCCAGTCTAAATGATTACAGATTAAATGTTGACACAATGAACAGATAACTCAGCTCAACCAGACTATATAAAAGAATTATGGGCAGACATGTACAGTGTTGGTAGGTTGCCATTAGAAAAGATAATTCAAATTCACCACACAAAATTATGTACAGCTGTACGTTGTGAGTAGGTTGCCATTAGAAGAGAGAAAATGAAACTTTTAAGAAAAGATAAGATAATTTTACAATTTCCACCGATGACCAGAAAAGTAGGTCAGTGGGACTCGRTACAGTCCAGTAGTGACACACTGGGATTGTCGAAGCAACTCCTAGAAACTAAAATAAACTAAACTACTGAATATGAGAAATAAGCAAAGGCACAAGGGAAACCTTTCAGTCTTCAGGTTATATTTGATAACATTGCTTYCAAGTGCTTCAGTGCTTCAGTGTATAATAGTGTATTGAAAATTTTAAGGATCCATACTTATCTTAAAGTGCAGAAACCTTGGCGAATCTTACTAATTCTTAAAATGCCAACTAAAAAATGTTTTGGCGACTTTTTTGTAAAAATATTCAATTTTGTAAGGATTTTATATAGTTTCTAGAAAACTGTGGCGATTTTTTAAGTAAAATAATTTTATCCAATAGARTATGGGTGAATTGYTTTTGGAAAAAAATGAAAAACTAGCGAAACGAAAAAATTTAGCTCCTAAAATTGTCTTTGAATAGGTGACAAACAACAGTTTAAAATCTATTTGTTTATTTATTTTTGAAAATCATTCTTTTTGTTTCCATTGGTTTCCAGATTTACTGTGTTGGGATAGCATTTATGGAAACATTTATTATACTGCAATTAGATTTTGAGTTTCATCGATATGTGGGTACCACATTGTGTCAAATATTCCTTGCCTTCTCCATGTTAAATGTTTTTTGCACTCTAGTTGTTCTTTAGTCATTTGTAAATTGTAAATAAAATGTTGCTGTTGTGTTTGTTATATGAATTAGGCTTCTGGGTTACTGAACTCTCATATTTTGTAATAGGTTCAGTGCTACGAGGGTGCTAAATATTCTATTCAAGTCTCCTTAATTTCTTTATATTTTAGTAGTTTGTAGTATGTCTTGATTCTTTTTCATATTATTATTATTATTTTTAACCGAAAATAAACTTGTATTAATATATAAAATTATGCTTAGCCGAAGCTAATCAGCAAGTACATCTATTGTTATGAGCTTCTCCTCACAAAGTATATTTCTAAATTCAGATCTAAGGACAAAAAAAGACATACTAAGCTAGAATTCCAAGTGTTCCTACATGTTGCTTGACTATAGAACTGACACAAAATACATCGAACTCTAAAAAACATGCATACTGAGTTAAACCTGCACACTGCCCTGATCTTTGTGCTCCTCGCTGGTGTCCTGGTAGCCTACTCCTATATATCCATTGGCACTTGATTTTGACAAACAGTTTCTGCATCAATATCCTCTCCATGGACAGAGCTCTGAGTTCCTTGATTGTTGGATGCCAAAGAGAGGTTCTACATCCTCTGTGAAGCCACTAACACTCTCAGCTTTCCACACTCTGTTTCCAGATTATCAATTTTGCATTTTTGAGACAGAAGAAGGCTTGTCTGATTGGCATTATGCGATGCACATGAATGCTCCAGTTCTGCAATTTTGGAGGTCAGGGCTAAACTGTCACTGCTGTTGGCCTAGGAGATCTCCTTGTGCCTTTGCAGAACCTTTTTTATTTCCTGAATATCAATGTGTGCCATTACTAACCAGTCAGTCTTCCAATCAAGTTCTCCCAATTCCATTAATAGAGGTCTTAGAATCCAACACTTTGGACCGATAAATGATTTCCACGAAGGTTCTCCAGCTCCCAAAACGTTCAAATTTCAAATGGGCGAGTTAACACACACAGGAATGAGGTTCCTGTTATCGCACAAGTTGTAGTTTGGGCAAAGCCCGACTCAACCACCAATTGGCGACAACTTAGAGAACACCTACCCACTGTCACCTTAGGCAGGTGTTCCCGTCACTTTAGAGGTGAGGTAGTCACCTCAATGGGGGAATCCCGGTGACCCTCGGGGGGATTGAGATGGAAAATGATATGTATGGATGGAAGCCCCTAAAGGTCAAGCTTCTAGATGAAAAAGGGGACTTGGAGATGAGTCTAGAGGGTTGCTTAAGGTTGCCAATGATTTGAGTAACCTGCCAAGTGTGAATACCTGTCTGAGACACGAAGAAAACCAAGTGTATGATATAATATGTTAGTTGGACAAGCAAGTTAAGCTTGCTGTCTAATTGCAGCAAAAGATATATATCAGCATATAGAAGATAATAAAGGCTGCAAAATATATGCTAAAAGTATAATTGAATAAGCAAGAGACAAGCTAGTGAAAGCTAGCTTAACTCAACAATGATAAAGCAATACTTTAGCACAAAAGCAAGGCTGAAACAAAAGCTCTCTGCAGTGATATTTATCAGCTTTATGGCTGTAACAAACCAAACTTTATAACAGAAAAATCAGCCAGTGAAAACCACTTCTAACTAGCTCAAAAAGTGCGCTAGGGTTAGTAGTTTGTGAGGGCAAATTTGTAGCCAATTCCTAGGGTTAGCTTAGGAGTTATCTAGGGTTAGAGAGTTAGTTTTCTGCAGCCCTAACAGCTGTAGGTTAGTTTTGTAATAGCAACACGTTTTAGTGGGTGAAAGAGGATGCCTTAATGAGGCAAGAAAGTCTAGGGCTCAAGGAACAACTTCCAAGTGAAAGAACTTTAATACTTGAAACTTTCACGTTTACCAATGCAAAGTTTTATTTCTCCAATGCAACGATTAGTGCCTTTGATTATGGGTTAATGGGGTCAAAAGAAAAGAGCCAGGGCTACTACCTCCTTGGGGGTATAAATCCTCTTATTCCCCAAGGCAAGTAACCTTAGCTAGGGTTTAAAACTAAGGTGTGTATGCCCTTATACTTCCTTAGCAAATCCTTGCAACCAAGAATTCTATGCTTAAAAATATGATGGAGCTAAAGTAGGGGGGTGTACGCACTTATACTCCCTACCTAGCCTTAGCAAAATCAACCTTGAGCTTGAATTACAAATGATAGCAACAAGTAAAAAGCTTACCAATCCAAATAGCAACAAGATAGACCATAGCATGCCAGCCCAAGATAACCACCACAATGGCAAAAGAATGACCTCCAAGAGCTAGCGCATCATCATCATCAACTCCACAAACAAAGAAAGACCATATCATAGCACAAGAGAATCAAAAGCCTCAAGTGTAGCGAAAATTTCAGTCCAATACTTCTCACAATGGGAGAGTTATGTTTTTAAAATGAGGTCTTATGATCTCTATTTATACAAAATGTTATTCACATAGTTTGTCCACATTAGCAAGGGTAAAACATAAGACAGGGGGTCTACAACCCTTATCTTACTCTTACAACCAAATAATATTAAACAATTCATCTTTAAATTCACTTTTACACAAAAGAAAAGCCTAAAGTAAGATGACATCCTCCCTTTAGGGGACGTTTTGACACTAGGAGCAAGTCATTGGAGTTGGAGATGCATAGTTAGGCCTCCAAAGGACACATGTCACTCATCTAGGCCATCTCCTCATGGTCAAGGTCTTCTTCTCAAAACATACATGTGTCAATGAACAACATCTTCACCACCAAAACCCTAGCCCCTCTAGGTGACGTCAAGCTTCTAAAAGTGATTTTTTCCTCTCCTAGGAAAAACGTTTGGCATGTAAGGGCTAGGTCATGTCATCCATAATGTCTTCTAGGCCTTCGAAGGTATCTCTCTCATCCGGCATACGGGCCCTTGGCATCCAACCCGTGGGCTTCAAGCCCCATGGAAGCCCAAGCTAGGTTTGTTCCTCCAAAACTGTCCACTAACTAGGTCCTGCAAAGACAAATAAGCACGCCCTCCAAGGATCTCAAGTCATAATATCATGGTGAGTAAATCAAATCAATAAATGAGTCACCTAAGCATGTGCATCAAAGATTACTCGGTCTAACAAGTAAGTGCTCAAAGACATTATGTGACTTACCAAGCTTGGATATGGGAGGGTTGACAAGATGTCCTATTGGGTAGATCTTTCCCCAGGTCACAAAGTGTTTCCCAAGTGATCCCTCTCTAAGCCATGTGAAGTAGATGAAGTGGTTAAGGATCAAGACTCACTGGGCATGAAGTTCATGACATACAAGGGGTTGTAGCGTCTCATTCACGAGTGCCTTTGTAGAGGGTGTGGCACCTTCGTTTGCAATGCACTTTTTCCAAGCCCATCCTTTTGCCATTCTTTGTTTCTTTCATGTTTTAAAGGACGAGTTGAAGGCCACTGTCCTGGCGTGGTGTCTAGAAAATGACAGTATCACTCACAAATACCTTGTGGAAATGAGAAGGCTGGCTCGTGATGAGACCCCCTTTCTCTCAGTTGTGTAACTGAGAGCCACTACCTTGGCTTGGTGGCCAGATGATGGTAATGTCATACCGCTAGATACCCATGATCATGATAGGCCAACTCGTGATGAAACCTCCTATCCTCCAACTAACCCCCTAAGCATTCATTATTATTTTTTTTTGTAGGTCCCCCTTTTTTTATAGAGAAACATTTCATTGCTTTCTCAGGGGATCCCTGGGCGAAGCATTTGAAAGGTTTATATATAGGCTTTTATCTTCTTAGCCAACAACAATCCCTTTGGGCCTTCAGCCCCTTCTTCCCATGGAATGAGTGACAACCCCCTCTTGGGTCAATACACCCTAAAATCAATCCCAAGAGACAAGGAAATGAGGGGTTTTAGGTGATGGAAAGTGGTAACTATGGCTAGGAATGGTATGATGGCTCTTCAAGGGAATTCTTAGTAGCAAACCCATTCTCGAAAAAGACCACTTACTAGGGCACAATGTCAACCACCATGGTGAGACGGGGCAAAAAGCATAATGTCCAAGCATATGTCATGAAATCTAAAGCAGTCTAAGATACAACATACTCAAAATGCCTCAAATATTGAAATGACACTCACCATAATACCTGACTTGTTCCTCATGGAGCAAGGCTCAGTGCCTTTCGGAAGCCAGCTGGTGTGGTGGATGCCATCTAAAAATCCTGACCTCTGTGGTGGTGAGAAGGGTCTCCATCCGTGCAAGTGGATAATGTTGGTCATGTAGTCTCTCAGCTCTCCATATTTGCAACTTGAGGGCCTTGAGACATGATCTCCTTAGTTATCCCAAAAGATGGGGATAACAGTTCCAAACAAGTTTAACACTACACTAGAGCGAGCCCGAATTGCCTGTCCATCGCCGAGCAACACCATTATCAGTCCATTTACTTCCTTTCCCCTGTCTGTCTTAGAGCCAACCCGTTACCACAACTCATTGTCCATTGCCTACGCTTCTCCATGTTGTTGCTACGGTGCTGCAATTCATGCCACCCCCATCCAGAATGATCCCATATGGTTTACCCCTCCGCATATCTCTGCCTTGATAATCTAACTTCACACTCACCTGCATTAACTGTGCATACATGCTCGTATGCTCTTGAGGATCCTCCGCCATGTACCTCGCTTATGCGACCTTGGTTAACGCTTAAGTCACAGGGTTCGCCGAACCTAAAGCTTGAGGTTTGAAATTTGGCAAACGTCAAGGTTCGCCGAACCTAATGCCGAACCTGAACGAACTTGAATGTGTGCCCGAATTCGATCCTTAGGATGAATTTGAAGGAGAATTTTATTGAGTTTTGGAATGAGGTTTCATTAGGGTTCAATATATATAGCCGAACCTAAAGTCGAACCTCATCCGAACCTTATTGGAAAATTCGAACCTGAATCGAACCTAATCATTGCCAAACCCGAACTCGAACCTGAACCATGTGACTTAAGTTAATGCTGAACTGAGATGACCTACATTGATAGCCCTTGGTTGTGTGGTTTGATTTATAAGACTGTCTATAAACATTAATTAAGTCTAGGGGATAGTGGATTGTGAAAAACCCCCATTTTCCATTAGGACTCCTAATTTTAAACTGGTGGCATACTTTGCCATGACATCTGCTTCACTCTTCATAAGTTTGTTGATATAAACTAACAAAGAAAGAGTTGATTTAAGGTGAAGAAGATTTAATGACTTAGTTTTGTGAAGTATGATCAATATTCTATTGTTCTGCCTATTTATTTGGCATGGTTCATAATGCATATAGCTAATGTAAACAGATACAGTAATGAAAGAAGAGACACTTGTGATTTCAGATATACTGGGGATGAAACGAAACTCAGATAGCACGACTGAAGAATTAGTCTGACAAGGAAGTAAGAAGAGACACATAAATTGGTTGAGTCCAAAGTGGAGAGCTGTGTAGAAAGGAAAGTTTGTAGTTATGTCAAGTACAATAAGTTAAAATATTTAGTGAGGGGATGTATACATAGCTCCTCCAAGCTTTTCAAAGTTGTTGGTGGGTAGGATCTTATCCATAAAGGAACAACCAAGACTAAATAAAACCCTGACTTATGTTGCTGGATATGCTAAGAATGTGCTATGACTCTGTGAGTAGTTGAATTAACGAGCTTTGAATGTGTAAAATTATGGAACAAGTTGCCAGGCACATTAGAGACCAAATTGAAAGGTAGCATTTTACTATAATGGATTAATGTTTATTTGCATTTTTCCCGATCCTAGTAAATATATCATTAGAATATAATGTTTTGGTCTGAGTTGCACAAAATGTTGAAACAGGTATGCCTGGAAACATGGCCTCTCCTAAGTTTTGGAAATGAGGAAAAGCTGTATTTGAAAAATACAAAATTATAAACATTTCAAAAATTAGATTTAAAAAAAATTGGCACATTATCTTGCAAATTGTAGAAGGATCAAGAAATTTAGTGTGTTTTAGGAATTATTTTAAACCTAGTTCGTCACTGAGTTCCTGTAAGTAGGCATGTGTGCTTGTTCACATCACCTTTCAAGAGCTTTTGTGGGCTTGAAATTGTGCTCTGTTTGGGCTGAAACATGGGCTGTCTGGGCTAAAACAGATCAGAAATGTAGGCCTGCATTTGGGGACATGTTTTCAAACCCCAAAATGTCTCTTAAATGTGCTTCTGTGTTTCCATGCATTTGTCACCCAGAAATGCAGGAAGGGGGATGTTTCCTGCAACTTAGGTTTGGGGGAACTATCTACGGTGTTTGTACCTAGGGATGACATGGAGGTGCTGAATATGTGGTGATTTCAGGAGCTTAGTGAAGTGATGATATAGTGATGGAGGCATCTCCAATAGCAGTTCAGCACTAGTCAAAACAGTATTAAGGGGTACATAATTTCTAACAGTCCAATTAGTAAGCGTGCAACAAAATTTGCAGTGATTTCATTATTGATGAATTATGAAGCGTATCCAGATCTTTTGCTTCTCTACAAAATGGCCTCTCCTTGTATTTGGCTTTGCTCTTCTTCTCCGTAGCTCTCTTCTGGAGTATCCTTTTCTTCACTTAAAGTGCGCTGCTAAACCCAAGCCTAAATTTCATTCTCCAAAATCACTGACCAGTACTTAGTGTAGGACTGTTTCTTTTCATTATCTTTCAAGCTTTTGTTCCTCTTAGTTTTAGGAACCAACTTCCAGACAAGCTGGGTTGTTTTGACGAGGCACCTGCCTCCACTCTTCATTATCCAATGGTGAAATTTCAAACTCCATTTCATTGTTATCGATTTTCTTATTCAGTCTTATTGGCTGAAATGGTCTCCTTTTTTATATTATTCTTTAGCTGGAGGATCTATAACCCATCTTAGGAGCAATTTTATGACAGGGTTTTGCCAAATATCCATAGTCATAGCAGACTTGCCACTTGAATGGACCACTTTGAAAATGCAATCTCTGCTTCTATCCGAAATCAGAGCAAAAGAGGTCTTATTTCTGGGAAACTGAGAATGCATATTGTGAAAATATGGTTTGGACTCCAGTTGCTTTTGAACATTTAGTAAAATTGAGATAATCATTGCTGTGTGCAGGTTGATATGCTAAAGCAGGGGATACCAGATCCATCTCTTCTGAATTCCTCTTCAACTGGAGTGGGTGCCTATTCACAAGGTTCAAATATGGTGTCTGACAGAGAGGAGCGGGACGCTTTGCAGGATGATTCAACTGAGTTTTTGGCTGATCCAGTGTTCATTCACACAAAGTTTGTCTTATATTGTCATTCTATGTTTAACATATCAGCTTAGTTTGATGCATACACATCTGTTTTTGAAGTAATGGGACAGCAGTATCTTCTTTTTTTGTTTTTTTTGTAGGTTGCGTGAACAGGAATTCTCTTGGTACAATGTTTTGTGTTTGAGAAAAGCGCTTTCACTTTACTTCAATTCATCTTCTTTCAGGAAGAATGGGTTTGTTCAGTATTTTCCATCACGGCTCCGATACGATGATCATTTGGATGTGCTGAGCGAAGCCACGTCTCACTCAAATAAAGATGAGAATGGCCCTCAAGGGCATCATATACTCAATAATTCACAGAGCAGATCTTTTGAGATTTCAAACAATGGATCAAGTCCTGGGGAAGCTAACTTCTATGTTCTTCCACTGAAGGTGTCAGACGATTCAGCAAAGATTCAGCTTGAGAGCTATACCTCAATGCTGAAGCAACTCCGTGATCAGGTACTTGCAGCTTGCTGAATAGAGCTAAGCTTGGATCTTTATCCCATCTGCTTGAACGTAATACGAATCATGACTTTTTCTTGTAGTTAGGTGCACCGGAGAGCTGCAGTTGAATGACTGTTTCTGTTCAACTGTTGGGTATGTTTTCCTTTTCCTTCTTCCATCTTAATGGTTGAAGAACCTTAATATGCAGGTGCTTTCAATGCCACGTCGTTCCTTTGCAAGGCCAATCAGTGAGCGTGACTGGCTTCGGAATGCAGCTCGAATATGGGATATGGTCAAAAGGTCTCCAGTTATTGCCGATTATAGCAAAACACTTCAAAGTTCGGGGCTATACCGGAGGTAGTTGTGGCAATGCAGTCATATTGTCATTGTGCTTTCGGCTGTTTGACTAAGTCGGTCTTGCATTTATGCTTGGATATCCAATAAATCAAGTCTGATTTCACGTCTCTTAATTACAAGTGTAAGGATATGGGAAAATAATGTTCTCTACTCCTTTTCATTCCAAATGTGACTTGAGGTAAATCTGGTCACATGAATCTCGGCCGTTAATCTGTTACTAGCTATGATAATAGAAAGTTACTGAAAAGTGCATTCCCTCTCTCATCTCTTTTAAGCGAATGTCCTGCCAAGGTTTTATGCAAATAGTAAGCGTAATAATTATAAAATGTGTTTTATTATTATATAGCAAATTATCAATTGTTTTGGTAATCACGACCTTTCCAAGGGTTAAACATGAATAGAGTTGTAGGTTGTTCAAGATTAAACAAATGCCTTGCCAAACTTATGTACAAATAGCAAGAGTAGTAATTATCAAACTTATGTACAAACAACAAGAGTAGTAATTATCAAATGTATTTTATTTTATTTTTATTTTTTTACAAGAAAACCTCACAGGGAAACTCTGAGGCACTTCCCCACTTTCATGGATGGTACCCAGTGCAAACTTGACTACGCTGATTATATCCCTTGACCCAACGGGGGGACATTGCGTGAGGCATGCAACAAAGGCAGTCTGCCCGAGGGAGGAATTGACTCCAAGACCGCCAACATGAATTTATGGCAATTATCAATTATTTAGGTGTTCATTACCTTTCCACAGGATTAAGCACTGAATAAGGGAGGAATTGACTCCAAGACCACCTACTTGAATTTATGGCAATTATCAATTATTTAGGTGTTCATTACCTTTCCACAGGATTAAGCACTGAATAGAGGTGTAGATTGTTATGCTATTGCAAAATTGCAGTTTGTTGGAGGTAAGAGATTTCGAATAGACACTCAATATAGTCATTGTGATCTTAGATTGCATGTAATAGGATAAGGCATCTAATAGTCAGTAAAATAGAGTGTGGTCAGTTGAATTGGTGGAACTATATGCATGTGATAAACCATGTAGGTTAAATATGAGTGAAATTCAAGTTTTGCATCAAATAGTGAAACTACAGAGATAGAATAAATGTTGTGATATATATATTCTCTTTGAAATCACTTCCATTGAACTTCAGAAGCATTATTATTGGCCTAAATACATTAGGTACCATGTGTGACAGTGTACTCTTCTATCAAAATTACCTAGGAAATGCATATGGGCCTAATCACTTATTTGGACATCAAGTAAGGCATGCAACAAAGGCAGTCTGCCCGAGGAATTGACTCCAAGGCCACCTGCATGAAGCTCAAAGCATTCAACTGCTCGTGGTAAAGCTAGCCCATTAGGTCGATCAAACACAGTTTATATAGCAATTATCAATTATTTAGGTGTTCATTACCTTTCCACAGGTTGAGGCACTGAATAGAGGTGTAGGCGATTATGCTATTGCAAAATTGTGGTGTGTTGGAGGAAAGGTATCTCGGATAGACACTCAATATAGTCATTGTTATCTTAGATTGCATGTAATAGGATAAGGCATCTAAACGTCAGTAAAATAGAGTGTGGTCAGTTGAATTGGTGGAACTAGATGCTTATGATAAACCATGTAGGTTAAATATGAGCGCAATTCAAGTTTTGCATCAAATAGTGAAACTACAGGGTGTGGTCAGTTGAATTGGTGGAACTAGATGCTTAAGCCTTATGGTAAACCATGTAGGTTAAATATGAATGCAATTCAAGTTTTGCGTCAATTGGTGAAACTATATATATATATATATATATATATATTCTTTTGAAATCGCTTCCTTGGAACTTCAGAAGTATTATAATTGGCCTAAATACATTAGGCATCATCTGTTACATGGTACTCTTCCATCAAAATTACCTAGGAATTGAACCTTCCTGGGTGGCTTGACATGCAACTTCCTTCTCCATTGGCATTGTGATATATTTTGTGCAAAAGATCCCGTATATTGACTTATTCAAAGTAGATACACTGCATCTAAAGTAAAACACGTGATGCTTATTATGTAAAATGTGGAATTGCATGTCGTATATGAACTAACAAATATATAAGAAGGTAGCTATCATACATGTCCAAATTGTCATCCAATACAACTTTTCTGATTGTATTTCAGAGTATTGAATGGGTGTTATTGAAACTTATGTGTCAATCATTTTGCACAAATTTTTGTCAATGTGGACATGAATTGTTTTTAATAAAATTCAGAAGTTTGAGCGGGAAATAAACACAAGTAATATTTGGAATTACCGCAAATAAGATCTTATGCTAAATGAAAGAGGTACATGCGAAGGTTTTTCATGGAAAAGGTAGGTACCCTATACTATTAGCTAAGCACATGAAGTGCTATCAGAAATGACTACACTAAGTAATTTGCATCATTGAATTTACATTCCTTCTGACTTAATAAAAAGGTGTTTGCGATATTAAATTTGACATCAATTATGTGTTTTTGAGTTCGATTTTTTTTATGTTGTCAGATATATATAAACAAAACATACGAGGGCATCACTTTTTATCGTGTTAATTTGAAAATCTTTTGGACGTTGCCTCAGTAGGGCATATTATCCTCTACAAGTGTATTGTTCATGAACAAAACATGAAGTAACCATTTAACTAAGAAACCGAGGGCATGATATCTGCATTGAGTTACACTGATGTATTAGAGATAATGGAATGTAAAAATCTGGGAAGTAGAGACTATAAAGGTCTTCTAGTATAAAAACAAAAGATTTTAACCTAAATACCATTGGGACATGAGCTTGTGGTTTAACAATAAATTGGACAAAAAGTGTTGACTTCATCCTCGTCAACAAAACTCTCGAAGTATCCAAAATCCATATGGGTTTTCATTTGGATCTCGTTCCTGGCGAAGTAGTAAATAAGTATGCTGTTGTTTGGATTTCATGTTTGTCGTTTCTTTTATCTGCTACAATTTCCATCATTTAAACATAAAGGGTTGCTGTTAAATGAATTGATATTTTGTACTTGTTCAGGTTGCTGTTAAATGAATTGATATTTTGTACTTGTTCAGATGATCAAAGGGTTTTTCATTGGGAATTTTTTTTAATGTTAGATGAGATTATTGTATTAGTCACAATGGGAAAAAATTGTGCCAGTCGAAAACAATTTTGAAGATACCAAAGCTCAAAGCAACATAGGTTAACACTGATGAAGGCAGTGCAAAAGATAACAAGCTCTAAGCAAGATAACTTAACATTGATAAACACAGTAAAATGTATTGAAGAGGAAATGGTGAAAGAGTCCATCTCCCCATAAGCTGAAGTAGTAACAGTAATAACTTCTATGAATACACTCATACTTTTCACTCCTTAGTTGAAAGCGTTGAAAATATGATGTATATATAGATTGATATTGTACATTTTTGTAATTAAAATTGTGTTATTATTTTAGTATTTCCTGGCTTAAAGAGAGACGGCCCAAATTTTATACAAGAAGAACCCTTGTATCAGAWGAGGCAATAACATATATTGTGTAACAATTACCCTACTATCTTCCTGTCTTGTTGTGTATTAATGTTTTGTTGTTCTCCATTTTTATGGATCTCTGAATGSATGGAAAGTTTATGAATGGAACAGCCACGACTTGTGTGTGCAGCCTTTTAAAGTATCAGGAAGTTCCATTGTAATGGAATGAAAAGATTGAACTTCTGTACCGAGGCCTATAACAGTGGATTGAAAATTAATTAACATATTTGACATGTTGGGAAATCACTTGGAACTGCTGCCTTTATTTGTGCATGCACATGACTTGACAGGGTCTTTGTTGCTTTTTCTATGCACGTGTAGTGCACGTGTAGTGATCCAATGTTGGGTGTTTTTGTTGTGCACATACAATCACTGGTGGGACTTAGTTGTTTTCCAATGCATGCATTATTACTGGTGGTACGTTGTTGTTTTCCAATGCATGCATTATAGAGATTTATAGACCATCTTCGATAGAAATTTTGTTGCTTTCCTGTGCATGTACAATGATGAGATTCTTGTTGCTTTGTGCATGCATGTGCTCCTTGTGCATGTTTGAGCATGTAGCTTTTCTTGCCCCTAGGCCTTGGCTCTCTAGTTTGCATCTGCAATTGGTGGTGCGTTGCTTAGGAGTCCAACACCCCGTTGTCTTCAGGGAGCTTGTGAATCATACAACCTTTGAGACTTCTGACACCGAATTAGGTCTTCTCTCATTGAGCTTGGTTTCTAGGAAGATTGATATGACATTGTGGTTTAAGTTATTTAAAAATTAATAGTACTTCTGCATTTGGGCACCTTTGATTTTGAGCACACATCCCCATCTAGTGTACTCGCTATTATTAGGCAGGGCACCTTTTTAAACTCTATCCACTATTGCAAATTGCATCTACTCCCAACAAAGGGCCTTATAGCTTTAGTTTGGTACATCTCCCTTCTTAGCAGCTAGCATTAGCCCTGTAAGCACAGAGAACACCCATTGATAACCAATTGCAACATCCAACCCTCGAATACGAAAAGGGAACACAAGGCCATCAATCCAACATGGGTTAAAGGAATGACAACATGGGTTAAAGGAATGACAGACCTAAGCCTGTTTGAAGAAAAATGATGCAGGTTGCAATCCTCCTAACATCCCATCATCTTAGCAATATTATGCAGTTCATGTTAGAATGGCATAGTTATCCAAGACCAAAAGGCAGTTGTGCACCTTATGTAAACACAAGAAATTTTATAAAACAATGGCTTACAAAGTATACAAAACCTCATTGGATTGTCATGTAGCGGTGTCCCAAATCTCTTCTTGGCCTTGTAATAGTTGCTCATAATCCACAACATTGAGCCAATTCAATGGATATATTCGAACCCTACTCAACACAAGCATTACTGCTTCTGAATCCTCCCATTCATGATCTCACATCATAAATCTATGGTTTGGAAAGCAAGGATAGTTTCTTCATCCTCACTGTTAAAATACTAAAAATTGGTCAACTAATTTTTTTAAAGTAAGAAAATTTGAATTACGTGCTATAGAAGATCATCATATACAAGCAAACATTATGTCGACGACAGGGTTGCCATAATAGGAAACTGGTTCAAGCGTATAGCTGCCCCAATGGGTCAAAAAATAAACCAGTTTAAGAGTTTGCCTACTGTCTACAGAGTTCAACAAAAAGATTGGTCTATCATGAGCTAAGACAATGAGACTATAACCAAAACAATGATCTAGGAAGAGAACACAATTAGACATGAGGCGAAACCTGTCCTTGCTGAGGGGAAGCCTGATTGCCCAGCGGAAGAGGAAAAGGGAGGACCAACAACCTGAGCTGTCATATCTGGAACCGGACGATGGAACACCGAACTAGCACGCAGAGCCCCAAGCCATGAAATATGATGATTTAATTTCTCAATGCTGAATTTTAGGTTTGCAATTTCACCGCGCATTTTAAAGATTAGACCAAGCAGGTTATCTCTGGAAGGGGAATTTAGCTGAGTCGAATGCACTGTCTATGACTCTTCCAAGCTGATAGGAGGGGAGCCAACAGGAGAGCTGGCATTGCAATTTGCATGTAAACCGAGTGGAGGTTTCGCACGAACCGAAGGAGATGCTGGAGGACTAGGGGGAGGCACAAAACCCGAACCTAAAGTTTCAAATGACACCTTCCTCTTCAACTATGTACCCCCCAAATTGCCATCACTTCCTGCATAGAAAGAGCGCTCTGGTTCTCGAGATTACGGGGATGAGAGTTTGCAGACCCACTATCAGGAATAGGGGACAAGGCTCCCGCTTGATTCCTTCGACATTCCATTCTGCCACGGGATAGGCTGCTTCTCCTTGACCGAGCTCTTTCTCTTACTCTGGGCATGAAGACGAGGAGAAAACATGCTGCGCTACAACAATGAAAGAGCACATTATCTGCTTCCCGTTGCAGAGCAAAAGTGGAAGACCGAGCCCGCGGAAGCCAAATTCCAGTGTTATCACCATCCCTTAGCTAGCCTAATCGTCCCATATAGCAATTCAAAAGATGCCGCATAAACACGGCCACTACTGAAGGTCCTTCTGAGTAATTAGCCTTCACGAAGACAATACCTATGCCCACTTGAAGACCAGGCTTCTCACGCTCCAGGAAATTGGTAATGTAAATGCTATCACCCTCGACGAGACTTGCCGCTTCCCATGGAGGGATGTCTAGAGGATTGCGCCACCAATTGGCGCTGATTCCTCTTGCCATCTGCATAGTGAACATTACGATGACACCCCATCTGGGGTAAATTGGTCAACTAAATTGAGTATGGAAACCATTTTTTAATTTCTAACTAAATGCCAGTGGATAGATACTGATGTAGACAATTTTGTCCATAATTGTTTAAAGGAGGCATCTTTCTCTTTATCTGGTTGCAATATAGCATCGAAGGGAGTCCTAGTACTCTTGGAACAAATAATCTATCATTAGTTAGTATGTAATGGGGGTGGGTCTTGAGCGAGTTTTTATTTTAGGGCAGGAACTCTTATTTATCCCTATACCCAATTTTGAAAGAAACAGTACGGGTGGTGAAAATAGTTGAATCCAACAAAGACAAATCCTTTGTAACATGATAGTGTGCATTGGTAATTTCAATAACATAGAGTTAATACATGCATTATACCTACCCTCTTAAGGATAATTTTAAAAGAACTCCCATTGAGGCAACTAGAATGGCACGGGGACTAACAATTAACTTGGATAAATAATCACCAAGGTGTTCATTAGAGTGGCTAGACTTGGCCGTGTCTACCTCTATACTAATCTCCCTTTAGAATGTTAAACTTACTCAAATTTAGCCATCCAAGCCATAACACTTTTTAGTCGTTATCCAATTTAGTTTGTTATCTCTCAAAGGACTCGGGAGGGCCAATACGCCTCACCTTTTAAACTTGATCTTAACCTCTTTAAGAAAAAAGATTATGCTTCCTAGTGAATCTTGGCTTCAACAAGCCCAACAACAATTTCACGCACGATATATTTGGTACTAGAGGTAAGATGATACATGGAATCTTTGCTGGAAAAACAAGATAGAATATGAAGTGCCATAAAGCAAGCTAATTGGACAATTAGCCCAAAGGAGAGAGAAAAAAAATTGAATTTGAACTATGCTCCTTAGACAAAGAAGAGAAGGAAAAATATAGGTAATGGGTCCATTTGCACTGAGAGAGAGGGCGATGAAAACAATGAATTTTGGGAGAAAGAGGGGGATGAAAACATTGAATTCTTTTAGCACTATGTTAAGCAAGGTTTCCATGTATTTTTAGAACAAGATAGAATATGGTGTGCCATAGAGCAAACATATTGGTCAATGGGTCTAAAGGATATAGAAACAAGTTGATCTTGAACTATACACATTTCAATAAGGAAGACAAGGAAACATATAGAAAATGGGTCCATCTACATTGGAAGAAAGAGGAGGATAAAAACAATGAATTCTTTTGGCGCTTTGTTAAGCACAAGCAATCAAGGTCATATAAGGTCATATGTAGGCAACAAAAAAACCTCCTTATGAGATGTCATAACATATCAACATTTAATTAGAATAGAAAAAAACTAATCACAAACTAGTGCTAGAATGCTCAACCTTACAACCAAAGAGGATAATTGGTATGCTGATAATTTGTGATAAAGTTAGGCCACTTACTCTAGTTGCAACCATGCAATTGAACAAGCTCTTAGAAGCAACTTGCTGCCCCATTAGTAGAAGAGGCCAATAGTGTCATCCAATCATTCCCAAATGACAAGCCTCCTAACCTAGATAACTAGACAACATAATTCTTTAAAACATTAGAAAAGCGACTAGCTCCTATTTTTCATGTCATCGTACTTGAAATTCAACACATAGGTGAGATCCATCCTTACATAAATGCAACTTTAGTGGCCATAACACCCAAAGGAAGGGCCTCATGAAATTTGAAAATGGTGCCCAATATCTTACTATGATGCCAATTGCAAGATGGGCATCAAGTACTCATCTTTGAATCTCTATCCTTTTATGTCTCTTTTGTTCTATGCTAATCAACTAGTTTTGTCTCAGGGAGGAGAAGAATAAACAACACAATTATTAGAGATGTTGTCCATACTATCAAAACCCAAAAATTGGTTTCGATGTTAATACAACTTGACAAGGAGAAGGCCCATGATGGGTTGTAGGATTCCCTAACTTCAATACCCTAGCTAAAAAACATTCACAGGATAACCTCCTTTGGGATAAGAGTATAGCCAACTTGGTTCTATGCCATTTCAATAGGAGTTAGACAAGGATGTCTACTTGCAACCTTCGTCTATATTTTGGTAGCATAATGCAATTTAAGTATTTTGATATGGATCAAATATGAAAGACTCATACACAGAATATAAGTAGCCCTTGAAGTCCATTGATTATTTTGCTAATGGTACCATTCTTACGGGCTCAACATCAACAAAGCGCAGATCCCTCTACACATTGTTTTCTTCTCGAGAATCCCTTTACTCAAACGACACCATGATTATTAGAGGCTCTCCATACTATCTAAACCCGAAAGCTAGCCTCCATGTTCCTACAACATGACATGGAAAAGGTCCATGATAGTTTGTAGGGCTTCCTAACTTCAATCCTCTAGCTCAAAGGTTAATACTAATACTAATGGGATTTTTGTCATAGATTAATGACTTACTCTACGCAGATTATCGAAAAAATGATATTTCATATGTTGGACTATGGAAACCCGTCAATTCTTCTTGGTTGAGCTAGGGTTTTCTTGGTTTTTCCAAGCTAGGATTTTTCAAAGCTAGAGGATCGTGCCAACCTTGTGATAAGGCTATTGTATGTACATGACCTTCATCTTTATACATATTAATGAAGTTTTTAGTAGTCCAATATGTGTAAATTGCATATTTAATTTTTCGACATCTACTCTCATGGTTTATAATTTCTTGCTATATTTGTCTAGTTGATTTGACATAAGTTATGGGTGATTATGTAAAGTGATTTGACATTTAATTGGAGAAGAGAAGGGCAATTTTTCTAGTGTATTTACATATGTAAGTAAGTGTTTTCAGATTTGGTTTATGTGTGATAAGATCACCCTAGAGTGTTGAAACTTATCGGAAAACTGATATCTTTTCTCTTGGATTGCCTTGTTGATTGGTGTTGTTAAGTATTGAAATTGTCTATTGCTACTATTGTTTAGTTTGTATTTCATACCAACACTAAGGCTTAAAATTAATAGAGTTAAGATCTAGCAAACTCTAGGATAGATGTGAATTTTCTATTTTGCATAAAAACTCTTTAGCACATAAATTTCAGCATAACATACTTGAGTATTCATGTGGGCCTATGACATTATTATAGCTAATCATATGTAATTTCTTGAAGCATAGAGAGAGCCATCAACATGTGTTATTTTCTTCTCAAGAATCTCTCTCCTTGCACCAAAGCTTGCATATTTTCTCTTCTTCCCAAGATTCATAAACCTAGAGTTGTGGGAAGATCAATCTATAGCTACAATGGGCATATGCTCAATCCTGCATCTAAATATCTTCACCATATTTTTCCACCTATTCCTATGGTGTGAAATAAACCATCTCCGAGGCTCCTCTCTACACCAACAAATATGAGAAACCATGTTTTGTCCCATTGTCATTATTTTCTCTTTTTGACGTTGAATCTCTTTACCCAAGTATCCTTATCATAAAATGCGTGGTTGCTTTGTGAGAAATAATTACAGAGCATGCCAATCAAGGAGGAGGAGATCCACAATTTATAAAGATGATCACGACTCTTTCTAAAATAGTGTTTAGAGAACATTACCTAGACTTTGATAATGTCTCGTATAAGTGAATAGAGGTTCTTCCATGGGGATAAGCTTTGTTGTAGTATACACTTTCCCAATGTTTTTTCATCTCTATAAAAAGATGTAATAGAGGTTCAATCTTCATGTTCTCGACTTTTACAAAACATATATTGATGACACCTTGGAGCCTAGTCAAACACAATGGATGAGTTGCAAACCTTTCGTTAGTTCACTAGCTTGTACCATGACAATATAAGAATCACCCTTGTATCTTCCATCATTCCATGGATTTACTCGAATACACCTACTTCAAGGGAAATGATTTGCCTACTTCAAGAATCTTGGCCACAAGGTGCTATTCAAAATGCTTAAAAACACATTCCCTTTTCTTCATGGCATCCTCACCATTAGAAGAAATTGGTTATAATCAATGAACTCCATAGATATTTTCTTAACTACAATAAGGTTTAAAGGGCCAAATGGTGATCCCACTGCCCAATATTTCTTTACAAGATTTTTTTGCTAAATCCAATACTAGTATTAACAATGGTGTTTTCAAAGGTCCCCTCACAAGTTTGTTTCAAAAGTTTTATCACGAGCTATTGAGATCCCTACTAATGAAATCTATGTTGAATTTTTTTAATGAATATTCTATTATCTATGAAGGTTTGAAGCATTTAATATTCCTAGGCTATTTCATAGGTAGAGTCCCCTTCGAGTTTTTTATTAAGGCCTAGGTTAAAAATGCTTGGGATCCATATGGTTGGATTTCAATGACTACTAGAAACTTTAAAAAATGATTCTTCTTGTTCTCTTTCAAAGAGGAGAATCATGTCTATGATGATGTAACAAACATAAATATATATAATATGTAAATATAAATAACTAATAAGTAATAATTAATTATAAACATATGGATTATAATAATTAATTAATTAATGTTTATTATTTAATATATTTACTAATTATTATTTCAATTATTTCAATATATTTACTAATTATTATTTCAATATATTTAATAATAATGGGATCCATATGTTAATAATGGATTTCAATGACTACTATAAAGATTGTTATTAGCTTGGACAATAATGCAAATTACATGAATATTGATTTGGCAAATCAATTATTAATTCCAGAGACGAATAAAATTAGAAAGGAAGATTATTTTTGAATTAAGGAGTTACAAGTGACGATTGATGAATATGAGTATATATCTCAATTCTATGTTACAACTATAAGAAGAAGTTGACATCGTCATCGGGTTACCCTGGTTTAAAAGTCTAGGTACCTTCATACTAAATATGGAGAAAACGTTTGTGACATTCTCCTATAAGGAGAAAATGATAACATTACAAGACACCACATCGGAGTCAGATTCTGTAACACCAGAAGACTTTAACGATATCTCAGAAGTGATACTTCAAGAAAATAAAAAAGCAATACAAAAAATGCAAAAATAATTTGACAAAGTTATCAAGGATAAAAGCGAAAAAATTTCTCGTTTAAAAGAACATGGTAAAAAACTACTTACACAGATCAAGAAGTCAAAGGTTTGAAAACAATGTGTTCATAAGTTGGAACAAGAGAATCAATAATTCGAGAAGAATCTATCAGGAAAAAAATGAAGAAAATTCTCATTCGAAAAACCTCAATCACGAGTTACTAGAACAATTCAGAAAATTGAAAGAAGAGAAACTTGAAAATCCAGACATTAAAGCTCAAAAAGATGCCAATCCAGTTGAAGAAAAAACATATAGAGATGCTGGAGTACAAACAATGGAAGATCCATGTAAACTTACTAATCAAAATTAAGCCATTAACAAGGCAACATCATCGCATGAAGAAAATCATATATCAAAGTCAAAAGAAGAAAATGCTGCAAGTATGATAAGGGGACATCATGTTATGAGAACTCCCTCTCGACATTTAAATCGTAAGAGTAGATATATTAACCAGTTAGAATATCAATATTATACAAAACGAGAATCCTATAAACATCCAGTTTCACAAAAGATCGAACTAGGGTGGGAAAACTCTTTCACAATTCGACAGTTCTGCGCAACTCTTCATCACTCATATCGTCTGGTATCATCAATATTAACAACATAAAAAACAAAGAGTCATATGAAGACATTGCAAGCCAGAACGAAGAAGTAAGCCTCTCCATAAACATGCTTCGAGGACAAAACATTTCTAAGGGGAAGGCAATGTAACAAACATAAATATATATAATATGTAAATATAAATAACTAATAAGTAATAATTAATTATGAAGAGACATGACATATGAAAGGGCACCCCTGTGTGGGTATATATATACAAGCACTCATCCTCATTGTAATCTCAATATATCTCATTCATTCTTATACAATTATTATTAAATATATTTACTATCCTTAAATGGATTATTGCATACTGTCCTATTTATATTGGATATTTACATAGTGAACCAACTTGGTTCACCACAGATGATGTCATGTGTGGCCCCTGGATGTGTAAGATTGCCCTTGTGGTATTATATAAATGGTATGAACTTTTCTAGCAAATGAAGTTATTTAGATTTATTGTCTTGTTTGGGTTGAATTCCCAGGCCTCCCTATGCAATATTGTAACTTCCTTGAGTGTATTTTGTCTCCCATTGGGAAATTTATTTGCCATGATCCCCAACATTTATTTAACCTTTGACCTTAGAAACATACCTACATTCGCATTAACCTGTCCTAAGACCTTTGTGTTTTTTTTTTTTTTTTATCAAAGTCAGATTGAAAGTCATTTGTCAATCTTTTGAATACTTGTTTCCGTTGTTAGAGTCCTAACCGTAGGGTTAACGATTACTCCTTTCGAACCAAGGTCAAATTCTTTGACACCCCCTTAGTTTCTACTCCAGCTTCCCATACCCAAAAGTATTTGTCCAACACTCATGGTGGGGAACTATGTCACAAGGTTCACGAAACTTCAACCTTGAGGTTCGAAATATGACGAACCTAAGAATATTTCTTAGGTTCAATTAGGTTTGTCAAACCTCATGGTCGAACACCAAGTCAAATTTGAACCTAAAGGGTGAACCTTAAGTCGAATTTGAACATGAAGGCGAACTTGAAGGCAAATTTGGGTTTTTTACTGGTTTTTTTCATTTTTTACAAATTGTTTTTGCTAACTTTATAGATGTTGACTTGGAATCCTCTTCACACTTTTTTTTCACTCCTCACTCAACCGACCTACCTCTATTTCTCATGCCGCTGATCCTCTCTCCATTGCTACATACCATCGAACCTGCTAACTATAACCCTCGATCGTGTGATCACTCGACACCAACTGTAGTCTTGACTCTTCGCTCAGTGTGAATTTAACCCTCCATTACCATTGCCAAATGGACTATATACCTGCTAGGTCAATGGCCCATGATGCACAAAGGCTTCTTTTGTTGCAGCCTGTGAGCTCGTTGCCACCATTGTGGTCAACCTCTAGGGAATTTTCCGTTGCCCATAGTTCAAATTATAACCTATAGCTTGTGCCATGGCCCACAACTCAAGTTGTAGCCAATACCATGGCCCATGGGATTTGTATCTACAGATCAATCACCGCTATAGTATGACTTTGTAGATTGTATCTAAGTGGCCAAGCCTCAAGGGGATTTTCAAGCCTCATCAAAATATTCAAATTCGAAACAAACCTAATTGTTTCCAAACCCAAACCATGTGACTTAGGTGGAGAATACATTTAGAGGGTAAAAAAGGGAAACATAGGCATTGTGGCTCTCAAGGTTTTTCCTAAGAGCATGACCATTTATGGGTTTAATTTGTCTAATCTTGCAAGTATAGTAGCTAGTAAACGACCCGTTGAGGTGGGAAAAGTGCCCTTCAACAGACATGGGTACTCATCGATATGAAGTCCCACTTAGACCTCACATTGTTTGGGACAAGAGACCCATCTAGATTCTGGCTCAGTAGTGATTACTTAAAATGAGGCGGTTGGTTATAAAATGAAAAATGCAATATGCAATATGTTGTTATTCTATGTGCAAAAAAGTAAACCAATCTAACCTATCCTATCTAGGAGCTAACTTAACAAGCAAATAAATGGTTAGTTACAAATTCCTCCAAATATTTTAGAAACAAAGAGCTATTAAGGGAAAACAATAATAAATAAACATAAACACTAAGTGTTAAAACAAAATAGTTTATTACAACAAAAACATTTACAACCATCTATCTACCATTTCAAAGCAATACATAACAGATAAGAAATATGAAAGTAAGAGCTATAAACTTCAATGAAGAATAATCATCATATAACCAATACAACCTTAAAGTGGTACTAATGACAACACAAATACTAGATAATGGAACTAGTTTAGAGTAAACACATCACAACACCATTATTCCTCTTTAAAAAATGGCCTCGATGGCTTGTTTCCATTATATTTCTCAAGTGAGTTGTCAAAATTACTAAAAGAAAGAGCTCTTGTTACAAGGCATTTCTCCCCAAATAAAGTCTACAAATTGCAATTGTTTCTTGGGACTTTTTGTCTTCCTTTTTACAGTTACAACTTTTCAACTTCTACTTTGTCATTTTCCTAGAAACTTTATGAAATTATACAATATTTACACATGATTATAGTCCACCTTGCTCTTTATCTCAAATGTAGGCAACCCAAATGTTGGAAAAATATATCTAGTAACATCCTAAATATTAATTATTCAAGAGAGATTTCATATGAAAGTAGTTTTCTAGACATAGGGCCATCTCTCTTCAATGTGCTATAAAAGAAGTCGATTAAATTTATTTCTTTAGAGGGGCCAACAATATGTTCTTTAAGTATTCACACTTTCTTTGTTATTGATATTGTCGTCCAATTCCTTCAAAATTTTCGCTATGTGTCTGGGTGTACCCATATCTCCTAGCGGTGGTAAATGGCAAAGTTTCACAACTTTCTTGGTAGTCGAGTATAGACGCTTGTAGTTGCTGATCAAAGTGGAAATGTCTTTCTCAAGTGTTGTGGTGGCTGTTTGATGACTTGATAAGGCTACATAGTTTAGCTGATTTTCCTTTTCAGTCATCATTGGCAGGTTTTCTGGTGTGTTCATTTCTTTCGCCTGCCATTTCCTTAGCTCATCCAACTCCATGGAAAAGAGTCTGATATGTTGTCTCGTAGAGGGATAAATTTGTGAAGTAGATGAGGAGCCTTAATAGCTCCAAAAACTTCGATGTACATTCCCTTCTTGGTGACATACCGATCACCCACCTCTCCAATAACTTGCTATGATTTCTTTGACATAATTTTGCCGATGCATAGAACAACAATTGATCTAAGGGAGCTATAAACTGCTCAGATATCTGAGTGAAATGGATTCTATATCTTTTCTCTCATAGTTTCTGACAATAAATATGAATGGGTGGATCACTAGATTTCCATTTCCAACCCATCCCGGGGAAGGAATTGACAACACAAGTGATGTCCAGCAAATATGAGAACATGTCAAATGCTGGATGCGTTCCTGGGGCTATGCGTTTGGCCTGGACCATAGCTGCATATAGGATGGCTGCCTGGTTGAAGATAGTGCTCGTCTTGGCGACTGCATAAATTAGAGACACCCATGACTCTCTGATTTCACTCGATGGAGTGTATTGAACCAATGTGAGTTTTCATGTGATGTGATAAAGGAATATTTCACAATTTTTTCAGGGCCACGATAAGGCAAAACTGCTTAAAAAGGGTTAAAACAAAAGATCAAAAGCAAATTCTAAGGCTTGATGAGACCTATTAAGAGTGTCAAAGGCTTATTGCGTGAAAAATATTCCAAGTTATGTGATCAACTCAAAGATAAGTCAAATGAGGCTTAAAGGTCAGAAAAGAAAAGGAGGGGCTCCAATCCTTTTTGATTTCTTCAAATGACAAAGTAAAAAATGGTATGTGGAAGTTGTTGCTTGCTCAAGAGGACCCAATGGCTTGGCTTGTTTCATATTATTTTATTACTTGATGCTTTAAATTACATTGGGATTGGTGTAGCGATGTTTCATACCTTGCATGAGAATGGGAAAGGGGGATGGTCACTCTCATCTCACCTAAGTTGTTGTCTTGCATAATTGGCCATTGAATTGACTTGTCTAGCAGACTGGTGTGGGTGCTCCTTAATATTGATGACAAGGGCTTGCTAACTTATATGCCCCTAACAAAGAATAGGAGATAACATCTTCATGGGGATGGCTACCTGAGTACCTCTTGGATATCGACTTGCCTTTGTGTGGTGAATTTAACAATGTGGAGTATCGAGGTGATAAAAATGGGGTTAACCCTATCTAAATGCCCTAGTGGGAATGTACGACCTAGAATGGAATTAAGGCAATGGTGGACCTATAACACTCCAACAAGTACCAAAAAGGAGACTCATCCAAGTTGTGGTTCACTTGGTCTAATATTAGGGCCAACTTAGAAACGTCTTCACAAAGCCATGCTTTCACAAGAGAACACTTTATTTCTCAATTGTGATGATGCAATGCCAATGCAAGTGTTAGGGGAAATTACTCTCTTTGACCACCAGTCCATTATGTTCTTGAATTATTGGGGAGAGACCAAGATGAGATTGCCAAAGTCTAGATACTCGCTTAACATATTTCATTTGTAGTACCCAACCCTTCTCCACATCGTTATGTATATTTGGAACCTAATTGTTAGATTGAAAGAGTAGGGTGGTTGGATTGAATGGTGGAATGATGCCATCAGTTGAAATAATGTTCTTGCGAGGGTTTTGCTGACAACTAGCAGTTGTGTAGTATTCATGCCATGAAGTGACCAAGGAGAAATTTAAAGAATCCTTTCGATGAATTCAATTCAATCCCTACGAGAATCTCTACAATTGAGACTGGACAAGATTAGGCACTTCTTGAACGTGGATGAGATTTGGAAATCTTGCGGTGCTCAAAGTCACGTGTGGCCTCAATGTTTAAAACCGGGGATCGACCCAGTAAGGCCATTTTTCAAAATGGTCTCTATTAAGGAGTCTTTTGAAAGGATTGAAACCTTGAAGATGTCACTAGGAAGGGTAACTAGCTAGGAGGTGATTGAATGTGATTTGTTGAGGATTATCATATTTTTTGAGACAAATGCATAGAGGGCGGCCCTGTGGACATGCATTGACTTTGTTCCTCGAAATTTTTTCTTGGAGTAGGACAAAATATGTCACCAAGAGTTGACCTTACTAGTTACATTGACAAAAGCTTTGATGGAAATGGTTAATGATAAGTCTCCTAGGATGGATGGCTTCTCGTGTGGATTTTTTAAATCCACGTGTGATTCTGTAGGGTCTCACTTGTTTAGGGTTTATAAAGAGGAAGTCTAGAAAATTTAGTTAAGGTCTCTTAGTAACAAATTCTTTATCAAATTTATCTCCAAGGACGGTGATCCTAAACTGATTATAAGTTGGAGGCTAGTAACTTTCCTCAATGTCTCCCATGAGATATTGGTCAATATTTGGGCCCATGGTCTCATTATATCTTACCTCATACATATGTTAAGTTGGAGCAAATGGGGCTCATTGAAGGATAGTTTATCCTAGATAATATAGTGGCACTTTGGAGGTATATAATCTGTTGGATGCATTGGATTGAAGGCCCTTTTMATCAATATTGACTTTGAGAAACATTACAATTKCTTTGAGTGGCCTTTCATTAAAKCTATGTTARGGGCACTAGACTTTRGCCAATTTTTTTTGTGGGATCTRGAAACCTTTTTTGGATGCTTCATCTTGTATGTTTTTTAATCAATCTAAATTTAAGGAAGTTGGCTTGTTTAGGCCGATTAGGAAAGCTTTCCCTTTGGCGTCAATCTTATATGTGTTGGCCATAGAGGGCCTAAGCTACCCCCTTCACCACCGAATTTCTCAAGGACGCATTAAAGATATTCCCCTCCCAAGGATGACATTGGACAGATGGTGAATAAGAATTTTGTTTACAACACCTTTCTTATGATCTTGGAGGAACTAGAGTTAGTTGACAACACCGTGGATTGTATTCAAATTTTCAATGAAGCTTTACGGTCCAAACTCAAAATGGAAAAGGCAGAGCTATTGGTTGGCTAGGAAAAAAATTCTTGACTAGTTACCTAGTCAGGCATGGTCATGGATCCATATTGGGAAAGAGTTAAAGTTTCTAAGGACCCCCTTTGCCTTCAAGGGCTTATCGAAATCTCTTTGGGAGATGGTGTTGTAGTGAATATCCAATAAATTTAACAAGTGAATTTCACGACCTCTATTGTTTGCAGCTAGATTCCATAATTTCACTAAGGTGTTGGATGCTACCCATATGTATTATTCATTCAATTGGGTTCCATTTGTTGTGTGATATCAAAGGTTAGAGAAAGTCCTTTGAGATTTTCTTTGGCAGCTTGCAAGGAAAAAATGATTTCCATTGGGCTAATTAGAGGATGTACTTTAACCATGAGGAATGAAGTGGTTTGGGGATGATCAGGTCATTCCATCAAGCTCGAGCGTTGTGTGCAAAATGGGTGGCTCAAATGTGGATGGTTAGGAGAGTTGAAATATACTTTTGTGTAATTATATCTTATGATGAAGGAATAATTCATACTTATGATATGATAAATTATTATTCATGAAAGTAGACTTATTTTAGAAGTCTAAGTATGATGAAAGATGAGGACAATGAGTGAAATTAGGGATGGAGATCACATTGAGATATTCATGGATATATTGTGGAGATAGTTATGGAGATGGTTATGCTATATTATGAGGCCTCACAAATGTATTAGTGTGAGAGAGATGTATTATTATTATTGTACATTAATGAAAATGTCATTTTGTGAGTATATTGGTGTTCTTATGATGATTTTTGTGTGTTAATATTTGTTGCCTGCTGCTCTTGAAACCAACATTTGGTAATAGAGCGAAGGTGAAAGGGCATGAGAGGAGGTTATGAAGCAATGAACCAAGAGCATCGGCCTCAACAACAAATCAAGTGCATAAGCATGAACAATGTTGCAGTCAATGTGGAAGAAAAGGACATGCAAAGGAAAAATGTTGGAATTTACATCCCTGTTGTATTTGTGGTCTCAAAAATCATGATCATCATAAGTGTTGGAACAAAGATATATCAAAGCCTCATGTACAGGTAAAGTGTGGTTGGATTGATGTGCAAGAATGGTAGAACTTTACTTCCATGTTGAAAGGATTTTACAAGTTGAAATATTCAAATGTACAACAATATCTCCCATATAAAGTTCATGAGTTAATTGGTCCTCCAAAGGGCAGTTGTCATTAAATTCATTTATACATGTTTAAGAAAGAGTTGTTAGTTTATTGAGTCATTTCTTTGAGTCAAGTATTTTTTGTACTGGTTCGTGGTAAACCAAAAACCACTTTGTAATGACAGATTCAGGGTTATGGTCAACCGAAACCACCTA
>JASDQU010439891.1:56510-76260 GCA_032191745.1 Picea mariana | reverse complement strand
TAAAACCATTGGTATATACGGGTTAACCATTGGTTAAAACCCCGCGTACATTGTTATATAACACATATATATAACACAATGTTTCCCGCGCGCAAATATTACATGGCATATGTGTTAATAAACTTTGGTTTATAACATTTATACAACCGCACCATATGATATAAGGTTTGGCCCGAGGGTAGTATAAAATTACGGTTATATGGCATGCGATGGAACCATGGGTCGGGGCTTAGGCCCCGACCCTCCCCCCTTTCCAAATATAATAACACATAACTTGAATATATGTGCATTGGACCATTAAACAAGGAACATGGTCGGAACTATTGGTTAGCGGAATGTTGTAAAGACTTTGTGTTATGGGAGGTCCGGGGGTCAAACCTCGCGGCCTCCATTATTTTTTACAAAGCAAATTTGAACCAATCAAATGAGGGACATGTGGCGCCCAAGCATTGGGCCACGTGCCCTCTTTTCATTCACTTCCAATATGACACATGTCATCACATGANCGCTTCCAATACGACACGTGTCATCACATGATTGGACAACCACCAGCCAATAAAAATGCACCACACCTTCCTCTTCCACGTCAGCATGATGGTACGGCCTGCCATGTGGCCGTACGGACTGTACGGACAGGTACAGTCAACATCCAAATTTTTACCTATTTGACTTGGCAGTAAAATTGCGATAACTCCTCCATACGGACTCCATTCGCGAAAATAAATATACCGCCGGAATCAGTAAAACAAGACGGACGCAATGGCACTGTTTTTGTCTCAATCCGAGCACTTTGAAAATTGAGAAAATTTTGATCCCCTGATCATTCATAGCAATAGGTTGAAAGTTCACTATAGGATGGGAAATGGTGATTATAGGCGCTCTCGACACTATAATCATTGTGGTTGCAGGAGTTGAAGGGGTACCATTAACTATAGTAGGTTTGGGAGTCGAAGGGCTCCCAGTATCTTCATGACTCAATTCAGTACTCATCCTTGTAGAATCACAAGTATGATAAGTGGAGGTGTGTGTGCCACATTTAATAACTCTACACCTTTTAGAAGGCAAAGATTCAAAACGTGGTGGTAACTGTAATAAGCGACGAGACTTGTAGGGGAGTTGGTCTTGCTCCATGATGACTCAATGTTCAAGATATAAAAACAAACAAATCCTAAGGCCAACTAGTAATCAAAGAGCATACCAAAAATAATCAAACAACCAATATACACACAAATAGGATAAAGTGGATGAAAGGGACCTCCCTCTCTAAAGTAGGTATGCCTCTCCCAAGAGGGGCTTGAGACTCCACTGCTAAGGATTGGAGGAAACACAATTATTTATAAGGGCCCTCGTGGGCTTAACAACCAGTCAATCAGATCCCCCCAAAGAGGTAATACTCCATAAAGGTTGTGTGTTGTCTGAACCTTATCTGACCCAGGGTACCTATAGAATAATCCTTGCAAGTAACCTATGTGGTACCTAAATCAAACAACTAAGCAACCACAATATAACCGATGCATAGGTGAACATTCATAATTCAGGTCCACCGTATGGGCAGTGTAGCAAATCTCAAAACCTTGAAAACACCACCTCTCATGGAAGTAAGGGCACTAGCAATATCCCCATATACGAATAGATCCCTAGAAATATATCTGATGCTAAGAAGGTGTTGGGGGGATATCCCTTCAACTGACCTCACGTGAACTCATGCTTAACTCTGATGTAAGTGGAGCCTCCTGATATTACCGATTATACAATGTATTTCTCCACTCCCTTAGTCAGACACATATGTTGAGTTAATATCCTTTGAGAAGTTTACACACAAAATCCTATTCCAAGGCTCTAAATGCTAAGCTAGTTTGTCCACCCTATAAAATAAAATCGTTACTAATCAATTTTAAATTATAGCATTAATTTTAATGGCCTTCCTTACTCAAAAGGTGCAGTCATGAAACTAGTGATGTTATGACTCAACAAGTAAAATAAATGAATATGAATACAATGCAAAGTACTAACTTCAATTTCTAATAAATGATATGCTTTTCAAAAATGAAATTTTCAATTCAATTATGCAATTATAAATAAAATGCAATCTGTCTTTACATGCACTAAGATAAATGACAAATACCCAAGAGATCAAAATGCCAATCGATGTAAAATGCCTAATATTTTTGTATTTTCAATATAAGAGAATGAAAATGAAAGGACTGAACAACAACTTGATATAAAGACTCTACTGTGTATAGATAGAGACGACCCAAGTAGGATATCAAGGAGAAAAACACCCATCCCAAGGTGCAAGGACAATCAAAATGAAAATATGATGAGAAATGCACCACCCAAAAATTCAACCAAAGACAGGTTTCCTGTCATTCCACAGACACTTAGTAGTCACCACAGAGACCCAAGAAGAACCAACAATCATCAAAACCTACCCAGCAACCACCAAACCCAGCAATCAAGCAACAAAGGTTGATGTACGCGATTGTTCAAGGGAAAATCTTGTATGTATGCAACTGGAAGAAGTACAACATGTGTATGTATGCGACTGTCAAGCAAAAACCCGCATATATGTGTTAAAACACATCTAGGCTAAGGAGAAGGATAATAAACTCAGAATCAGAGTGAACAGAGGTTGTCAAGCAATCATACGACAATAAAATCAATATGAGTGAGAGTAATCTAAGGAGAAAAACACTCCAAACCCCAAAAATAAGATTTTATCCCTAGTATGGCCACCAATTCTGTTACGAGGAAAATCTCTCTATGGCTAGGGGTAAACCACAACAAACGGAAATGACTGCATAAATCAACTCTAATCTTAAGTATGCTATATAAACAAATATACCAACAAGATAAGATAAGAGGCCTACCTTGTCCATACGCTTGATGAAGTCCACCATTGAGCACTTGAACCAAAGCAATATACCTGCAACTAGTCCTCAACAACCAAACAATGCAATCATATGGTGATAATATATAATGTTAGCACATTTAATAGCATAATCCATCAACATTCATAACAAATATTCCCATGGGATAACAATTCAAATATTTGTGAGATATTAATTGGACGAGAAAGGAGTATTTCTATTAAGATATAATCAACATAAGTGAATGAGTTACAAACTTCCGTGTCGACACAGTTCGAAACCAAGAAATGAAGTTCCTTCTAGCTGGGCCTCCACCACTTCAATCCTCCACCAAAGGAAAGTTCATATGAGAGAAACAATGAAGTTGTCAATCAATAAAGGAATATCTTTGGGGCTGAACAATGTATTCAAACTTAAAGGACAAAGGGATGCAGATTCAATGTGAAGTGTATAATTTCTCTAGAGTAACTTTGCTCTCAAAGTTGAATTCTTTCTCCTCTTTTCCATAGCTCGGATTTGACCCATTTATAGCCTTCAAGTGGAACTGAAGGGTCGAGTCAGAACGTTTCTAGTATGTGGAAGGCCAAGGATCATTGATCTCGTGATGTGACATGGAAACCCACCACCATTTTTAAATTTTGGGCACATTTCCCAATGTACGGGGGTTGTAGTGGTGCAACCTACATATACACATGTTGTAATATAGGAAAGACATGTATATGTGGGAAAAACATGTTTTTAGCTCTGGGATTTTCAAAAAGAGACTTCAAGTCTGCATAGGGAAATGGAAAAAGGCCTTCTTTGCAAGATTGCATGGGGTGAGGCAAATCTTGCTATAACAATAATTCTTTATGGGTTTCATAGAAATTATTGTGGAAAGCGTTACTAGAGGAATACAAGAAGAAAGGGAATATTCTATGGGCTATAACTTCAACCTTCACCATTACCATCCCTAAGGAAAATGATCCTAAGTATTTGAAAAAATTCTCTAAATCTTGCCATATTTCTACATAATTGCATTTATAAGCTCATTACAAGGACTATATCATGCATATTGAAGCTCATTCCCTCTTTTTTTTGCTTAAAGGAAAAAACTAGGCTTCTTATATATTAGAGATATCCATGATGTGGTAGGTATGGTGTAGGAAGTGTTACACACCATAAATATGATTTTTATTGAAAATAAGGAAATGTCAAAGGCATATGATAGGAAATTATTTCTTCTTGAGATCGATCCTAACTTAGGTAGGATTTGGAACTCATTTGAACAATTGAATATAATTTTTTAATTTATTTATTATATAATTTGTTTTAGTAAATGGAGTATCTTCATCCTTTCATCCTACTAGAGGGATCAAATAGGGTTGTTCCATCTCTCCATTACTTTTAATCATAGTGGAATATGGTCTTATCATATATAATTTAGCAGAGAGGATGCCAATAAATATTAAGGGAATCAAGAAAAAACAACACACCCATAGTACTCACATTCTTATCATACTTACTTTACTAGAGAGGATTCCAAGAAATCTTCAAGGAATCAAGGGAACCCTAGAATAAACATTACGTACATTCTTAACATTTATGGCATCCTTTTATTTATAAATGGAATAATGTTAGAGGCTAACATATATGAAAGGATCCTCAGTTTTTTCCCAATGCAATAGATTCCAAGAAATCTTCAAGGAATCAAGGGAACCCTAGCATAAACATTACTTACATTCTTTTCATTTATGGCATCCTTTTATTTATAAATGGAGTAATGTTAGAGGCTAACATATATGAAAGGATCCTTAGTTTTTTCCCAATGTGATAAGAATGGAAGTCATTGAGACTAAATCATCATTGAGATTTAACAAAATCCATAATCTTGAAAAAATTATGATTCAAAATTTCCTCCATTTATCCATTCATCAATTTGACTACAAAATGAACTACATGTGCTTAAACTTGCAACCTAATAACTATAGAGTGGGTGATTGGAATAAATAAGAGGACCAATATCTTGGTCCATAGATGGATATATATGGATATATTTGAAAGTAATGATGCTAAAGGTAAAGATTTAATAGTAAGGGATACATTCTATATATGCTTAAACAACATTCTATTACATATTTATATAAACAAAACCAACCAATTTTCTTCATAATGTCCAAAGGCACACATCCTTCTACCAAATATATCTAGAACCTTACTAAACCTATCATACAAAAATATGAAAAACTAGGAATGTATAGGATTTTATTTATTCTCACAAACCCGTAACAATTCTTATACATGATAGATGCAATGAAATGCTAGGATATAATTTATACATTTAGGAGTTAGTTAAAATCAAATTGGTATAATGTGTCCTTAGGTAAAAGTGTGTTTCTTTTGTATGCATTAGTATGCATTTGTAGTTATGTAATATGATGATCATGATATGTTCTAGACATAGATTGATTTGACGACTCATATTCTCCTCGATCTTAATGGCTACATTGATATGTGGAATAACACCTGATTGGTCCATGATCTCTATTTAAAGAGAATCAATGGTCATTTACTCAATATTGATTGTGAGAAAATCCCTTGTAAATTATTTTTCTTTTGCATTAATATATTTCCTCAAGTGGCCACATTGGCTGGGGCCCTGGACTATTTTACTTTTTAAGGGTTTTAACCACGTAAAAACATCGATGTGTTGATATTTGATCTAATTGTGTGAGTGGTTATTGAATACATTCATCTTATGTTGGAATACCATGTTTTTTTGAACATGGTATCAAAGCCCATTTGAAGACCTTCTCCCATTGTAGATCGAGATCTTGAAGCCGTGTTGCCACATTTCTGGTTTATGCTATTTTTGTTCATTCTGGGTAGAGAGGATTGTTCCATTGTGTCTAGAGAACATATTTTAGTTAGAAACACTTTTTTCTTCACTTGGAAAGGTTTTCATTTTCCCAAGTTATGACCATTTTAGCTATATCCAGAGGTATAAAGTTGAAATATGCCCTTTTAAAAAAAAATTACAGAGTTAATATTTTGGTTTTCTATTTTTATTTCTAGATTGATACTCCTTCCAATTTGCATATGCTCCTTTTCATGCACTCTGTGTGATACCAAAAAAACATAAACATAACATAAAGTGTTTTATTTTCTATGTATGCTCTTTTCTTTGCATGGTATGCAAGACTAGTAAATCAGAAATAGAGAGAAACCTTTCTTTTTCCAAGTAAGAAAAATCGAGATCTAACCCCATTGTTTTTTAGATTCATAATTTTTTTCCCAAAATTTTGCTTGCTTTTGCATGAGCACACATAAACAAAGGTTTTTGGGGTAAAGACATAGTTTTAGGTGGAGCTTCAAAAAAAACAACCTTGTTCTCCTTTAGAATTATAATGTGTTTTTCACTAGCTCACTTGGTTGAAAGTTTCTTTATTTAATAAGAGGTATTGAGTTCAAGTCTCTTTTTTAAGACACTTTTAGAAAATGTTCATGCAAACTTTAGAGTTCATTATTTTTTTTGCATGCAAATTTCATTTATAAAGTAACTTCATTGTAAAAGTGATTCTCACTTATTCTATAAAAGTGGAGCACTTCATAAGTAACTTATTTGTAAAAGTGAGCTAATAGAAAAAATTAGAGAATGAGGGGCATCACCACGTGGAAAATATTCTATTTTCCATGTGGTTCTTTGGTTACCATTTATTGATTTTTTAAAAAAGGGAATAACTTTCACATCTGAAGTTCATTTTCATGGTCAGTTTTTTGAAATAGTCTATTTTTCTTCAGCTTTCCATCCAAACCATCTGTTTAAATTTTGAATCCATATTATCTAAATACTTTAATATGGATTCTCCAAGTGATATTTTTCTTACCAGTACAGTACCAACCAATTATCATGGAAATCCCATATGGAGGATGCACTAAAAATTAAAAGATCATATTGGATTACCTTAGGAAAAGAACAATCCCTCACTGATGCCAAAAAGAAATTTAAATGGGATAATAAGAGTTATGAAGATTGTAAACTAATCAGAATATTCATCTCTTATGAATTAAGGCTTCACCTTCAAGGAATTGATGGCCTAGATAAAGTTTAGGAAAATCTTGAAGTAGTTTTTGGTAAATAGAATGTGATTCGAGCCCACTAGATTGAAAATAAGTTAATGACTTTAAGTCCCAACAATTTTCCTTGCATTCAATATTATTTATCTAAGTTCAAAACACTTAGAATTTTATGTAGAGATAGATATTAAATATGATTGATACATATATGTTATTCTTTCTAAGATTGGTAGTGCATATTATATCTTTGTATTTACCTTTTATGCCACCAGAGAAGCTATAGGGAGTGATTACCAAACTCCCACTCTTGATTTTTTTCGTATTGTTTGATTAGAGAGAAATATAATATTTTGCAACTTGGAGTGATTAGCACTCCAAAAACATCTAGAAAATCCTTAGTGGCCAAGCAAAAAGATAAATCCAAACATCCCAAGAAGCAACAACCTCGCCACAACAATAATCAAAACAAGGGTCCCAAACCCTCTTAGCTAGATTATACTATTGGATAATGTTTTAATTGATGTCAAATACATAGATAGAGAGAGGTGTAGAATACAATCATGGAAGCCATTACATATAGGGGGAGATTATTTTCATTGAAGGAGAGAAGACAGAGGAATCCTTCATGATGAAAATAAAAATAGACAAAGCAAGTCGATAAGGTCCTTGCGAATCAATTTGTTTCTGTGTGTTGATTAAAATCCGATGAGGTCTCTGCTAGGGTGCCTGACGAACATGTTGCAGAGGATTGAAGGCATAGAGAAAGCTCACACTATAAGTAATAATAGGAATTGAGTGACATATCCCACATGCACAAGGGAAATTGACTTCGATGGGATTATAACAAAAATGTGAAAGCTCTTAGTTTGAATGAAAACATAAGAGCCATAGAACTATAACAAAGGTGTTAAATTCTAGACCGTGGGGCCCAAAATTTCCTCGATGGGATAACTTGATGACACAACAAAACCATGTGAAATTCAAATATAGGGCCATGTTAGAAGCTACGATAGAGATACGCCATCCCAGTTGAAACCCAAGTGGAGGATGTGCATGCACTATGCCACATCATCTCAGATATTGAGTGTCAGGGGTATGTAGTATATGCATGACGTTGATGTCCCAGGAGCAGATGGACCGATGGTATTGGAATGATATGGCCATCCAATTCAGATCCATATTGATGGACGAAAATGATACCAAGAGATAGATGTGGGGTATTTAAGCAATACTATCAGTGGGTTTAAAGAACCAACGATGGAGGTTATATCATACAAGCCACCCACCAGATCGATGACTCTCATTACATCAGATTGTAGACAATAGAGGTTATGTTGTGTTTGAAGATGGAAAATTCATGACAGTCTAGTTATGGGGACATATCTGACCGTCAAATATAGAGTCATATCGACAAATGACAAGCGTATTGGGAGTTAGAATGTGCAAGGAAGTTAAGGGAAAGGTGACTAATCCACATCAAGATATCAATGATAGTGATAGATCGAAGAGATTAACGACTCAAATCAGATCTGGGACAAGTCATTGGATCAATGGTCCTCATTATGGAGGACCACGACCTTCAGGAGTTTTGGGTGTTGAAGGGCCTAAATGTTTTGAGCTCTCGATGCCGAGATGTGTCAGGATGATGTAAGACATCCACTTAGAAGATGACACATGGTGAGAAGGTCCCACAATACCAGGGTTTCATGGAAATATCTTGAATTATAATATCAATGGAAAAGATTAGATCTTGATTTTGTAGATCAATAATGCTCCATCATTGAACGATACTATAGCAGAAGAAATCATGATCATTGATAACTAGTGGGATCAACGGTCCATACCATTGTGTCTCAGATCTGTTGAGAGTTTTTTGTAGTTGGGAGTGTTAAAAAGTCTTGGCATCCTGGGACTTCTGTAGATGAAAAATATCCATTTAAATTCATAGATATATGGTCAAGGTTAAACGCGTACATCCGTGAAACTCAACCACAATTATAGCACTGATCACATGGAGAATTAATGTCGAGGAGTTAACACTTAAGGGAATAAGCTCCAATTCATGAGTAGGTGACACATGACAAGTCCACGTAAGTTAAATCCACATAATCATATTGACATAATCATCCCTCATGGAAGGCACATCGACACACTGTCCAAATCCAGTGTTAAGGGCCCAGTGAACCTATGAATTATGCGTCATCAATGCCATGTTAGTGACACGTGTAAAAAGGTGAATGGTCCACATAGATGGTATGATGTTAGTGCCATGTGATTAGTGGGACCCAACACATACGTCATGTCGGATCTCGTATGTCGTCCCAAATAGAAGTATGGAGAAAAAGTAAAATTTATGTAGTCCCGATGTCATGGTGACTCAATAAGTACTGATATCTAGGGAACATGGAAACACGATCAATGAATGAGATCAATCCTAGATCCTAATCCGATGATTGTTGAGTGTCAAATTCATATTACATGAGGAAGTGAATATATCGATGGTTGATATTTAATTTAGAGTATGATCCAATGATTGTTGAGTGATGATATTCACGTCGTGAACAGTAAACGAGCTCATGTGTAAAAAAGGAGGGAATTTTGGGCTATATAGAGCATGATAATTATGGATATTTGGAGCTGACCTCACGAAGTGGATTTTTTTATGTGGACAAAATCATGGGAAGATGAAAGGTATAATTTAATATGCTATATTTGAATTGAGAAGTGAAGGAGGACAAGCGACTGTGAAGGTAAAAATAACGTAGGAGTAGAAGTGTGATGAGAAAAGGCTCTGAAGTATGTGCAAAGTCATGGAAACAATGAAGATTATATGAACCTTGAGGACATAGAGTATGAAGCATGATGGAGAAACTTACTGAAGAAAATTAAGGTATTTATGTGTTTTCAGGGTGGCAGGGTGGAGCAAGAAACAATACTAGAGTCTTCGATATGTTGGTGCCTGTGAACAATTGATTTATGAATTGGTTATGGTAATAGGATTGGTGTCCTCATTCAATTATAGGTTGGTTCCTGTGAACAATTGATTTATGATTTGGTTCTCGTAAGAGGATTGGTGTTCTCATTCAATTGTAGCTTGGTGCCTGAATTATGAGTTGGTGCTCATAAGAGGATTTCTGTCTTGATTTTTAATTTTCAGGTTGGCTCCTGAATTATGAGTTGGTTCTCATAAGAGGATTGGTGTCCTCACATAAAAAAATTTATACACAAATTGACATTTATTTGTAAAATACTTTCAAGGTTTTCACATTATGGGTTTCCACTTCTATATCTGTGAATATGTTGATTAATGTATGTCATTATGATGAGTATATTTCTGATATGAATGTCTGCAATCATAAATGCTAATATTATTTAAATAATTTTAGATAAAAAAGAAATCAAAGTATAATATTGATTCACCCCCCTCTCAGTACTATTGAACATCGCAACAATTGGTATCAGAGCGGGTTCCTTCAACAATAGTCTAACCACTAGAAGGAATATCCTATAAGATCACATGGATAAACAAGAGAGACCATCCTTAAGAAAAAATCCATACTTTGATGGAACATATTATACCTTCTGGAGCATTAGAATGAGAGTGTAATTGCAATCATTAGGGTATGATGTATAGGAATCAGTCAAGAATGGTTATGAAATTCCATCAAATCCACTCTTTTATATAGGTGCAAAGAAGCTTGGAGACAACAATGTAAAATCCATGAATGCAATTCTAGAAGGATTATCAAAATCAATATTCACCAAAGTTATGCACTATAAATCAACAAAGAAGATGTGGGATAAACTACAAAACACCTATGAAGGAAATGAAAAATTCAAACAATCAAAACTGCAAACTCATAGGAGTCAATTTGAAATCATGAAGATGGATGAAGAAGAAAACATTGTAGCATAGCTTCTACATGTGGATGGAATTGTAAACATCATCCATGGTTTGAGGGAAATGATTGATGAGAAATTCATTGTGCAAAAAGTACTCAGATCACATCCAATGAGATTCAATCCTAAGATATCAACTCTTGAATATAGAAAATATTTTGACAAATTAACAATGGATGAATTGCATGGAATTATTACAGCCTATGAGATGCGAGTATGACAAGAAGAGCTACCTAAAAGAGAAGCATCATTCAAAGCCTCAAATAAGATCAACAAAATAAAAGAAATATCAAGTGATAACTCCAATGATGATTCTGATACATAAGAATCCAACTTTGTAACAAAGCTTGAGAGAGGAACTAGAAAACATAAAGGTAAGGTTCCTTTCAAATGTTTTAATTGTGGTGAAGTAGGACACTTTGCTTCCAAATGCCCTCATAATAAAAACAAGGAACACAAAAATAAAGATGATTTTGACCCTAATGAAATAAGAAAGGGTAAAGCTCAAAGGAAAAAATACTTCGAGAAACAAAAGAAGAATATTTATTCCAAAGAGAGTGACTACTCATCTTCTGAAAGTGATGAAGAGATTGAAGAAGATGTTCTATTCCTGGCCCAAGAAACAAATTCCAATAAATATGAATACAATGACAACATCCCATAAATAGGAAAAAATGATGATGTGGATGTTGATCTTGAAGGAGAATTACTCTATTCCATAGATGAAATAAAAATGCTCAGAAGAAAGAATAGACATTTGAAGGAAGAATTCTCACACAATTCTAATGCGGTTTCTCAACTAGAAGAACATAAGAAAGTTGAAGAGGAAATAATGAGTCAACTACAAAACAAAGAAGAATATTGTGAGAAACTTGAAAAAGAAAATGTTTCCCTAATGAAGGAAATCGATGTAATTGTAATACCCCTAGGTGAACCAATTGTAAATGTAAATATAAAGGTACATATGAATATAAGCTGGTGAGTTGTTTGTATCAAGTATTGGACTTTGTTTTGTGTGCACATTCCATAGTATAGTACACACATGTGTAAGTGCACAAGGATGGTACACTAAAAGAAGAGTGTGCACATTCTAGGATTTTGTTCACATCAACTTAAGTGTGCAATATTGAGGCCATAGAGCCTTTGTATATATGTTTGTGTTTGTTTTTTTGAGGTTGGTGATCCTGGATGCAAAAAGGCCAGTATGCCTATATTGTAATTGTAAATGTAACCATGCACAAATATTAATGAAAACACATCATTGTGGTATACCAACCATGTAAAAGAGTACGGGGGACTAAAAGACACTATATGGGGAAAGGGGGATACGATTTAAGAATAAGGGGCTAAGCTAAGGGGGATTAATCCCAAAGGAATATTATATTAATATTCCTTGAAGTATAAAGTATGGATAATTATTTTATCCTAGGTTCTAAGAATGGAGATAAGTGGGCCCAAGGTAGTTATCAACATGACAAGTGCCAAGTTGGAAACATTCAAACATATACTTTGTACTTAGTTAATTTTTATAGGATTCCATCATCATTCCATCACTCATTGATTTTTCCTCTGTAACCTCCTGTTACTGTCACTCTATCTGTACCCTGTTTAGCTGGGATTTGGACTAAAGAAGCGGGTTTTCAGGCCCATAGGACATTGAAGAGGTGGGTTTTCAGGCCTGTGAGAATTCTATCAAGGTGAGAGAATTTTTGGGAATTGACTCCCAAAGGTGCCATACTGCAGCTACAGGGCTCATATATTTCTTTTCCAACTTGTTGTTGAAGCCCTAGAAAGGAAGTGGGAATCCAAGGGACTATTCAAAAGAGAAGGGGCACACTTCCTAGGGTGGGACATGCACGTGGGGAATGAGGGAATGTAGGTTGTTATTTTGAGTTGGCACTTGTGACTGAGTTTTTCTGTTGTTTGAGATACCTTATCCAGGCTAGGAATCCTTTACCTGAGTGGAGTTTAGTCCCATCTCGGGGGTGACCCACTGCTAATATTTATGAGCAGTGCAGTCTAAGGTCGGGAGGAACGTGGAATGTATTCACACATTTTGTGTTCTTTTAAAAAAACTATAAGTGTCAATTGTGTGTTAATTTATATGCTGCATTAATATTTATGCATTTGTTTTCATGGGTTTTTCCAGTGTATGTCGCATGCATATTTTTGTTATTATTTTGTATGAATCTATGCATTTGAAGAATACATTTATGATTTGAATTAGTATCAGAATTAAAAATTTTAAAGTGGCATAGCCCAATAGGTGGTTGGGGATGCTACAATGTGGTATGAAATCCCAATTTTCAACACTGAGCCTAGATGGGCCAAGTTAGTAGAATGCTAAAGTGAAAATTCAAAGATAATTAGTTTCTGGAGTATGTCTACAACTTGTTTGATTAAATTATTGTAGAAAAATTGAGAGAAATCTCATGGGTAATGTGAAGAATCGAGTCGAAAATTGAAAACAAGTAATTTCAATTTATTAATGGGAAAAATTTGGGCCTGCAGACGATCGAATTTTTGGGTTTAAAGAGAGGCCATCGACCAAAGGACAAATTGGGTGAAATTGGGGAAAATCCCCAATTTCTGTAGAAAAATTATGAAAAAGTCAGTTAAGCATTGAAAATATTTTTATGTGCTAAGTAGTGGTGATGCACAGAAAAATAAACGTGCGCAAGTGTGCGCACTAAAATTTGATGTTGCGTGGTGAAAAGTTTGTGTTGTGCAAAAAAGTATGGTGTACGGATGTGCACACTAAAATTTGGCGCTGCGTAGTGCAAGCTGGTGATGCACGAAAATTAATGGTCTGCAAGTGTGTGCACTAAAATTTGGCGCTACACAGTGCAAGCTGGTGATGCATGAAAAATAATGTTGTGTAGGTGTGCACACTACAATTTGGCATTGCATGGTGCAAAGTTGTGATGTGCATAAAAATAATGGTGCACAATGTGCACACTAAAATTTGTCGCTACGCAGTGCAAAGCTGGAGATGCACGGAAAAATAATGGTGCGTGGCATGCACACACAATTTTTGGCACTGTGTGGTGCATAATTGGTGGTGCGTACATAATATTGGTGCACAAGGTGTGCAAATTGTGTAATGGAAAAGCATAGAGAAAAAATTTAGATGCACGAGAAATGTTAGTGCATAGTGCACATGTGTTAAATATTCATACCGTGCGAAAGTAGAATTGTTGGAGAGCAGGGAGTATTTGTGTGCAGTGTGAGTGCAATAAACCTTGGTGTTGTGTGGTGTGAAGATTGCAATGCACATATAATATGGATGTGTGGCAAAAAATTTGTGTGCAGTAGGTATTGGTGCGTGACACAAAAGTTGTGTGCACTAGATATTTGCGCATGACAAAAAATTGGTGCACATTGGATATAGGTGCGCGGTGAATGCCCTACATTTTGGCTTTGCACATGTAGAAATATGCATGGTAAATATGGGTCTATAATTTATAAGTGGTGTCCATGTAGTCGATTTGGAGGTCTACAGCAACAGAAAACCAATGATTTTTTGCAACATTTTTGTATTGTTGAAGGTCATCTTTTTTCAGGGCATTTTTGGGGCCCTAAACAATGTTTTTAGCTACCCAAAAACTACGAGAATAGAGTACCAAAGTACACTTTCTCTCTGCATATCAAATTAAATATCTCAAAGAGATATTTCTAATGGTGTAAACCATTCGTCAGACAGAGTGTTTATGAGGAAGTTACATGTCAAACAGTGGAGGGTAAAATTTAAGACCCAGTTAACTTTTGAGGGCCATAACTTCATGTTCCATAATCATATTGAAGCCTAGGAGTAGTCTACATAAAGGTATTGAGCCATAGAAAAAAAAAAAAATATTCAAAAGAAAAATATGGGCACAAAAAAATGCACAAGAGAGCATAAAAGACACTTGTAGCATTCTGTACCAAAAATATTAATTGGGCTGAAACTTCAGTAGGTTGTATCTAGAAACTTGGAGCTCAGATGGGGCTAAAAATTGGCCAGAGTGTCTAGAATTTGTTTATGAAGGAAAAAAATTGGGATCCTGCAAAAAATCCAATGGAACAGGTGCAAATTGCATAATTATAGTTTATATTTACACTTAGTTGATGTGTGAACAAAAGAAACTAATATGCAATTTTCAAATGACCATAAATTTATGCTCAAAACTCATAATTGAGAAAGGGATAAGTCATTGGAAAGGTGTTGGAAAGAGGAATCTAAATATCCACCCAAAAATTTTATCTGGGAAGTCAATTTCAAAAGAAATTAGAAGAAATAATTCTAATTCATTTTTGGAACAAAATTATACATAATTCATGAATTTGTTAAAGTATTTAGTCTAACAATGTTTGTTGGTTGCACATCTTGTAGAGTTAGAAACATTTAGATCAGAATAGTATAAAAAAAAAGATCATAATAATGGAAGATGCACATGGGGCTTAAAACCATGAAGATGAAATCATAGGGATGTATGTCAATATGGGTAATGAAGGTACAAATTCAAATAGACATGGAGAAGGTAAGGAAGAAAGCATGAACTTGGTAGAGGCCACAAAACATTTGCAAAAGGATTTCCATAGTTATAAAGATGATAATGAGAGGATTATGAAATCCAAGGAGAAGCATGATGAATTCAAAATGAAGTTAATCCAGAGCTTGGACATAAAATAAAATAATATGGATAAGGAGAATGACTCAAGAAAATTAGGAAGTCATGGGTCTCATAATGAGAGGAGAAGAACAAAAAGTGTTGGCAGACATCACCATAACTCCCCAAGGAATTCCACTAGGAGAGAACATAATAGTTTATATCTATCCCTTATCATGAAACATTAGAGGAGTTCTGGGGTGGATGAGCTATACGGATAAATGAACAAAATAAAGCCTCATACATTTGAAGGTGAGAACAAGAAGGATGAGGATGCAAAGACATGGATGCTAGCCATGTGGAAGTATTTTCAATTGCATAATTAATCTTCACATGATGAAGGAAGAATTTACATCTATCCGCTCAAGGGAAAAGCATTAATATTGTGGGACCAATTTGTGCAGGTACAACACATTGATGAGAAGAAGTTTACTTGGAGGGAATTCAAGAGTTATTTTCAAAAGAAATACTTGACTAAGAGATACTATGACAAGAAAATGAAGGAGTTATTTGAACTCAATATTGGGATTATGATCATAGATGAATATGAAAGGAGGTTTTTAGAGTTGTTTAAGTATGTTTATTTCATCAAGGATGAGCCATTTAAGATTCATATATATTTGAGTAATATGCCATCATTTATCAGTGACAAGATACAACATGATGATCCCAAAAAATTGGAGGAAACCATAAGGCAAGATAAATTCCTTTATGATCAACATAAAGGAAGACCAACTTTCCAAAAATATTGGGAAGACAAGAAGAAAATAAAGATGGAACAAAGGAAGAAGGGGACTAAGCCACTATTCTTCATAAATAGATGTCAGGGACAACCAACTTCTAAATAACGCAGGATGACTGAGACATTGGGGAAAATACCAAGGAAACCACCTATTCATTGTTAGGGTTGTGGGAGAGACCATATGTATATAGATTTCCCTCACAGAGGTGAAAAAGTGAGGAATTTTTACAATGTACAGTAAGCTGATACATTGGAGGACATGGGAATAAATGTACCTAGGATCTACATAGCCCTAGACAACAAACAAGTTGGGTGTCAATCACATATGATTGAAGTGGAAGGTAAGATCAACAATCAAACCATTTCTATTTTAATTGATTCGGGAGCTAGTCATAGTTATCTACATCCTAAGATGGTGGAAAGATTTAATTTTCCAAGAATAAAGATTGGAAAATATTGGTTGGTGCAGCTGGCTACCGGAGCTAAAAGAGAAATTAATGATATGGTTAAGGCATGTCCAATGGACATGAATGGACTGAGAACCAAGCAAGATTTGAACATCATACCTTTAGGTTCCCATGACTGCCTAATTGGTATGGATTGGTTGGACCAAGAACATGTTGTCCTAGAATGTTATAATAAGTCATTTACTTGATTGGATGAGGAAGGGAACTTAAGGACAATACATAAAATTCCCAGGGAAGTAACCATCAGAGAAGTTTCAGCCTTGCAACTAAAGAAAAGTTACAGGAAATGGTGTCAAATATTTGTGGCACATATTGAAGAGACTCCTAAATATAAGGTGCCAAATATTGAATATTATGCAATGCTAAAGGAGTTTGAAGATGTGTTTAAATAAATTCCAGGATTACCCCCTAAAAGAGATATTGATTTCTCCATCAATCTGATGACTGGAGAAACCCTAGTATCGAATTCCCCTTACATGATGAGTACATCAGAACTGAACGAATTGAAAATGAAACTTTAAGAGCTTATGAAGAAGGGGTATATACACCCAAGTGTGTCACCTTGGGGTGCCCCAATATCATTTGTGAATAAAAAGGATGGAACATTGAGACTTTGCATCAACTTCAAGCAGTTGAACAAGGTAATGTGAATAAAAAGTATATGTTTCCAAGGATCAATGACCTCTTTGATTAGCTAAAAGATGCAAAAATATTATCCAAGATTGATCTCAGGTCATGCTATCATCAGGTAAGAATTAAAAAAGAATACATAAACAAGACTGCCTTCCAAACAAGTTATGACCATTATTATTTCACAATGGTGCCATTTGTGTTATCAAACGCCCTAGTTGTCTTCATGTGTTTAATGAATGGTATTTTCAGAGAATACTTGGATAATTTTGTCATTGTCTTTTTGGATGACATTATTATACATTCTATGTTAAGCCCTAAATAGTGGCTCATTACCCCTTAATTGGGGAATATTACATTAGTAATGTTATTTTATTTATGTCGGCTTTATTTCATTAGTTGTAATTATACCTCCTAGTCTCTTATATATACCAAGGAGACATTTTCATTTGGACTCATCTTGTAATTGTAAATTTATGTGGGCATAGGGAGGTTTCCTCCTCGAAGAGGCTTATTATCTGAATTTATCTCTTTTTCAAGGCATTGATTACTTATTATGAGTTTTTTCTATGTTATATTGATATTTGGTTCTTAACATATGGTATAAGAGCTCAAGGTCTTGGGGTTTCGCTGCTACATATGAGACACCTTGGAATTTTTTCTATAAATTTTTTGATACAAAATTTTAGAAGGAACGGATTGGAGGATATTTAGTAGACAGATGAAGGTACGTTGGGTTAAAAGTTCAGCTCCTGAGGCCATATAGTTTCAAAGATACAGCCTGGGAAAGATAGGGTTCTGGAACTATCCTGAACTGAGTCATTGCGGAATTTTCGCTATAAATTTTTTTATGTAACTTTTCAGACCCTGAACTATGGATGATATTTGTAGAAATTAGTAAGGTATCTGTGGTAAAAATTTCAGCTTCTGGGTAATCGTACATTTTTAGATACACCCTGTGGAAGATAGGGTATATGACTAGTCCTATTGACTAGTATCAAGAAGGTGTTCCAGGTAAAACAATAATAACTTGTTCCTAGAGTATCCGAATTGAGTGAGACTAGTTGCATTGGATAGTTGATAGTCTGTAGTATTTATGGTACGAGATTCAGAATTTTATATCAATTATTTTGTGCGGGGCACGCTATAAAAGTTAGATCTCCTGGAAAGGCCAAAAATCAGCAAGTTGTGGGGAGGATACTGTAAATTCCATTTGGCACATCCAATTTTGATTAGACCCATGGCATTGTAGAGAAGAAATATCAGAGAACTACAAAAAACAAAGTTTCATACCGAGAAAGGCCGAAACTTTGGATATATAGTAGAAGAAAGATTGTCTAGCAAAACCACCTCAAAATCAAGGTTCAAAGTGATACCTGGCCAACATTGCACCCAAAAAGGGAACTTCTACACCAAATAAGCCTCCAAAAAATCCTATATGGAATCTTGATGAAGGTGAAGAAATGCGTAGGGACATAAATGATTTACAAAAGAAGATAGTAACAAAAGATGAACTACAAGAGATGATGGATTCAACGAAAGATAAGTTTGAGGCAATAAATACTAAGATGGATGGTTTAAAATGGGAGATCATGGAAGGATTGAAAAACTTCCTAATTGAGAGGACACCTGAAAGTGAAAATGTATCCCATGAAATTCATGATGAGGACACAAGGAAGGTGAATCCAGAATGGAGAAACTCCAACTTTGGGTTGAAGAAAAACCACGTTCCTAAGATTGATATGAGGAATTTTGATGGAAAGGACCCAATTACATGGATACTTCATATGGAGAAATTCTTTGATCTACATAATGTTCCACATACACAAAAGGTACGAATTGCTTCTTTATATTTAGAACCCAATCAATTTGTATGGTATCGATGGCTTTGTTCTCACAAATCACTCATCACTTGGAAAATTTTCACGGAAGAAATGATAGCACACTATGAGGATACAAGGACCAATACCTTCTTCAGCCAATTGATAAATCTCAAGCAAAAGGGTTCAGTTACAGAGCACATTGAGAACTTCCAAAGATTGAATATAAAGGTAACAGATATGCCAGATGAGCACTTGATTGATGTATTCATATGAGATTTAAAGGATAAAATTCAACATGAGGTTCTCCTTTGGGAATGCAAATCATTGGAGAATGCATTTAGGGTGGCAAGAAATGTTGAAAGTAAAAATATGGCTATGGCTACTAGAAGGACTAATCCTAACATCTATAGAGACAATAATGCTCGTTCTTCTAAAACACCTCAACCTACAAGTTTGACACCTCAACAATTAGAGGAAAGAAAAGAAAAAGGTTTATTCTTTAATTTTGAGAACAAGTACAGTAAGGGACATAAGTGTGGTGAGAAGAAGTTATTCTACATAGATTGTGAAGAGGAAGAAGAACAAGAACAAGAACCATCTTAATATGAAAATG
>JASDQU010439891.1:28514-54341 GCA_032191745.1 Picea mariana | reverse complement strand
CTATCTTTCTCTCCAACTTAGCTTCCATCTCTTGTAGTTCATCTTTTGTTACTATCTTCTTTTGTAAATCATTTATGTCCCTACGCATTTCTTCACCTTCATTAAGAGTCCAAGTAGGATTTTCTATAGGCTTATTTGGTGTAGAAGTTCCCTTTTTGGGTGGCATGTTGGCCAGGTATCACTTTTGAACCTTGATTTTGAGGTGGTTTTGCTAGACAATATTTATTCTGTTGTATCTCCGAAGTTTCAAACATTCTGGGTATGAAACTTTCTTTTATGTATTTCTATGATATTTCTTCTCTACAATGCCGCAATTCTGATCAAAATTGGATGTCCCAAGTGAAATTTATGGTAACTTCTCCACAACTTTATGATTTTTGTCCTTTCCAGGAGATCTCACTTGTATAGCGTGCCCTGCACAAAATAATTGATATAAAATAGTTAATACTATAGACTATCCAATATCCAATGAAACCAGTCCCACTGAATTTGGATACTCTAGGAATAAATTATGATTGTCTTGCCTGGAACACCTTCTTGAGACTAGTCAATAGGACTAGTCAAATACCCTATCTTCCACAGGGTGTATCTACAAATGTAAGATGGCCCAGAAGATGAAATTTTTACCACAGATACCTTACTAATTTTTTTGAATAGCCTCCAGATTTCAGTTTCTTAAACATTACAAAAAAAAATTTATAGCAAAAATTCTGCAATGACTTAGTTCAGGATGAATCCAGAACCCTATCTTGCATAGGCTATATATCTCAAATTCTAAGGCCTCAGGATATGAAATGTCAACCCGACGTACCTTGATTCATATACTAAATATCCTTTGAGCCGTTCCTTCTAAAACATTGTAGAAAAAAAGTTATAGCAAAAATGCCAAGGTTTCTCAGATGTAGCAGCGAAACCCCAAGACCTTGAGCTTTGATACCATATGTTAAGAACCAAATATCAATATTGCATAGAAAAACCTCATAATAAGTACTCAACGCCTTGAAAAAGAGATAATTTCAGATAATAAGGCTCTTCGAGGGGGAAACCTCCCTTTACCCCACATAAATGTTCAAGTACAAGATGATTCCAAATGAAAATGTCTCCTTGGTATATATAGGAGACTAGGAGGTATAATTACAACTAATGGAATAAAGTCGACATAAATAAAATAACATTACTAATGTAATATTCCCCAATTAAGGGGTAATGGGCCAATATTAGGGCTTAACATATACAAAATGGGAATGGATGATGTTTTAAGAAGATGTGTTCCAGAACACAAAAGGGAGGATATAATCAATGAAGATGATGCAGGAGCAGTCGGGGGATAATTTTTAGTTCGACAAGACATCCAGAAAGGTACTAAATGGAGTCTTGTGGTGTTCGACTCTACATAAAGACTGTCGATATCAAGTAAAAAAATGTGATAGTTGTCAGAGGCTTGGACGACCCTTGTGGAAAAACAGAATGCCACTGAGTGTAATAAACCTTAATCAATATTTTAAAATTTGGTCTATCAATTTCATTGTGCCATTTCCACAAAGGGAAAGAAGAATTGGGGTGAAGTACATCATTACTGCAGTTGAATATGTGACCAAGTGGGAAGAAGTCGAGCCAGTTGAATCTTGTAGTAAAAGGTAGCATGAAAAATCATCTACGGAAGCGTAATTACAAGATTTGGTTGTTTGTTCACACTAATAAGTGACCATGGAACTCACTTTGTAAATGAAACAATTAGAGTCCTACTGGAAAAAATTTTAATCGACCATAGGAAAATGACAGCTTATCACCCACAAGAAAATGGGGCAGTTGAGTCATTTAAAAAAATGTTACACAAAGGACTCACAAAGATTTGTGGCATAAACAAATATGACTAGGATGACAAGATTCATGCATTCCTATGGGATTACATATCAACATACAAACGATCAACTGGGAAAACTCTGTTCAATCTAGTCTATGACCAATAATTTGCTATCCCTTTACAATTTTGGACAAATTCTGACAGGGTTGCAGCTGTAGCAAAATTTGATGAGAGAAAAAGTATGAAATACCGACTATACCAACTAAACACACCCTAAGAATAAAGGTTAATAGTGATCCATCACCAAGAGGTTTATAAGAAACAACAGAAAGCATGGCACGATCGACACATGAAGAAAAAAGACATAAAATAGGGAGACTTAGTCTTACTCTATGACAATTGCATAAAAGGGAAACCCAGAAAATTGGAAACAACATGGCTTGGGCCTTATGTGGTGGAAGATATTCGACCAACTGGAGTGGTCCAACTTAGAACATTATTGGGGAAACCATTTAATAAATTAATTAATGGTTCCTGTATAAAGAAGTATTAGGTGTAAAACAAAAGAACCTTGTTGGAAAATTATAGTAGGGAGTTTCCAACAGGAAATGACTAAAACAACTAATCATACTTATGAAAAATAAACCCTGCTTAAAATTAAAAAACAAAAAGAAGTTAGACCAATTCAGGTAGAAAACTGAAAAAGGTAAAGTACTTAAAGGATGGCCATAAAACTAAAGAAAATAAGAAATAAATTAAAATGGAGAGAGAAAGAAACCCTTGGTCACTCCTGAGTTAAAGCAACATAAGATATTATCGACATTCCACCCCATTGATCGACTTATGAAAAACAATCATAAGATGAGAATCAAGTGAAAGGATCAGTTTAAGAGAAAGAAAGAACAGTTCAAGAGAGCGTAGGTTAGGTGAGTGCAGATCAAATGAGAACATACCAAGAGAACATGAATACAATTGGCATGGAAAAATATGACATCATTTAGACTCAGTTAAAATTAGAAAAATGAATGAGAAAGCAAGCCATCAACAACATCAACTAAGTCAGTCCAATAATAAATATGACTCAAGAATACTATTTGGTTGGCCCACGTATCAAACACCTATAAACATAGGAGATCTTGTCGGTTGGACCCAGAACAACAATGGCCGAGAAAACACTGACGTCAGAAGAGAAATAGAATTTAATTTTGGACAAGGAATGGTTGATGAGAGAATTAATGATGAAAACGATCATTGTGCAATTGCTCACACAATATTTGATTACACTGATACGTGTGATAATAAAAAACAAGATATTGCATTTAATGACCAATGAGACATAAATGAATGCCAATAGAGCATTGATTTAAACATCCACTCTCTCTACTCACTCGTACCACCAATATTTATGACAGAAGAGAATGAAATGCGAGAACAAATGGATGCATTGAACCTGACTCTCTCGCCACCATCTATAAATATAGAAGAATCATACGACTTTTCCTCATTGTTATTTTCTCCTCCATATCTAAGTATAGAGTAGTGTGCACAGTCGACCAAACCTATAAATTCATCAACCTTACCCGAAACTAGTAATTAGGATCCACAAATGCCGAGGATGAGAGGTCATGTCAGCAACGCAGCAGAAGGTTCAAGACCGAGGAAAATTTTTGATAGAGTGACTGTGACGCCATTGCAAATCCGGATGTAGAATATCCGACTATCAAAGATTGATGAATAATATTGGAGCAAGCATTGAATAAACTTCATAGAATGGGAAATGCGGGAAGGTAGTTGGAAAGAAGAAACCAAATTTCTAGAAAAAGAAATAATTTGGCATATTCTTGGCACCCCGCAAGTGGCTGACATGGGTCGATGGAAAGAATAAGAAGAAAAATTCATTATTAGTCGGTATCATTAAGGATACCTCTGGTTGGATCAGAAAATAGAAATAACTAGTGGAATCCTCTACCAAATTTTGGGCATCCCAAGGATAGGGGCCAAGGTACCCAAGTCGGCCAACGTTAATGACTAGATGTAGTTTTTTTCGGGGCCGACGATAATCAAAAGCTTTAAGGGGTTGCTGATAAAAACAATCACTGACCTAAGAGCCCACTAGACTGCCATAATAATTTCTTTTTTCTTCACACCAGTAGTTTAGGCATCTGACGTAAATATGACAATGGTCAAGGAAATAGCTCAAGTCTATTAGAATGCAGAAAGGTTCAATTGGGAGGAAGACTTGGCCGACATGATGATAACCAATTGCAAGGAAGTTCAAGATGTAGGAAAGGCCATCAACTTTCCTTCACTATTAATGTGGATAGAAATGGAACAATATGGGCCTACCAAAGAAGAAGCATTCACATATAAAAAAAACCCAACAATGGAGAAGTACAAAGTCTTCTCTTCTAATCAAACAAATACATCAAACTCACTCCCACCATAAGAGATATTTCTAATGTGGGTCGTAGGATTGAAATATAGTAATGATAGATGGAGAGTCAAACAAGTACTCCATCAAGCACTTCCAACACCCTGTCATATTCAACTGAAACTCAAAAACATAAAGCTGTAGTGTGGATTCGCATCAGCACCAGAGCCAAAAGAACTGCACTACCAGCCGACAATGGAAGAAATATTCACAGAGTTGGAAAGAAAATCAATAAGAAATTAGAAATCCCATCTGAGGAACAATAGACAGGGGTACCTATAGTATTTCCATTGACCTATGAGGAGAAAGAAGAAGAAAGAGAAGCATCTCTTTACATAGTTCTTTTTTTCAAAGACTTACAAGCTCTAATAGTCATACCTGCAAACCGTTCCCCAGGTAAAAGAAAGAAACCGACAAAAAAGAACAAGGGGAAGAATCCTACTGAGGATGAAGCACTTGATATTGACATAGAGGATATTTGGAGAGATTCATTCAAGTCGAATGAGGGCATCGAATTCAACAACCCCACCATTAAAGATAAAATGACAAGTATCACCACCAAGATCGTCGATAAATTAAAACAAACTTGACAAGACACTGTTGTCATGAAGAAAATATAAAGTTACTTAGTTAGACCAGAAATGAAGGAGGATTTCCAAAAAAGTAAGGAACAAAAGAAGCAAGTTAAGAACATCAAAATTGTACTTAGGAAAATTGAAACAATAGGGGAAAAAAGGCAAAAACATTTAGAGAGCACAACTACTTATATTATTCTGACAATGGTCACAGTAAACATGAAAGAATGGGAATTAAGGACAAGAGTAAAACTAAGTAAGAAAAGGACACTCGATGCAACAATTGACTTTACAAAGGAATCACCTCCAACAGAGCCAGTACCGATTGTTGAAGAACTTCCAACAAAGAAAAAGAAGAGGCAACTCATAATCAATGAGTCATCTGACACAATAGAGTCGGATCATCCAGTCAAGATGGATGACATTGAGATAGAAACTCTCGACATGGAGCATCATGAGTTGGTTGAGTAAATTAACACAGAGTTGATATAACAATAGTCGACTAGAAAACAAACATCAACACAACATTCAGTTGAATCAATACAAGTCGGTGAGCCGACCATCCTGACATAAAAATGGCCAGCCCATCTATTTGAGGCATTGGATCAACATAAATAATTATTGTGGATAGATGAGACTCATCAGGTCAAGGTTGGTTGGAATACCAAGGAAGTAGAGCCAGAAAGCGACATCCCAAACATACAAATGAAGAACTTTGAAAATATGTAGACTGAGAGGCCTTTACCTGAGGTAAATCCTATTGATGTTTAGCAGATTAACACAAAAAAGCAAGATCTCTAGGACAAATAGGACATGGAGGTGAAAAACACCTAGCACGAGGAGGAAGGAAAAGATGAAACAAGCGAACATATCATCCCGATGACACACCATATGGTAAAAAAATATGGTGAACCATCCAAATATGTAGATAATAAGAAATAAAAGGAAGTCATCCATGATTAACATCAGAATGACTGGAAAAAATACTCCATTGGGTTTTTCATTTGAGGCCTCATTCGACCCGACCACTATTTTTGACAAACACTTTTTCAACTTACATGGATATATTTCAAAAGAATCAAAAAGGAGATGGAAGAAGGTTCTTAAAGAAGGAATTTAAGTTGAGAGACTAAAATAAGAGAAAAAAATATCTTGGAGGGATGCAAAGAAGCAGTTAGGTTGCATGAGGGGATATAATAGATATTAGAAGCACATAACGTCCTAGAATTCTTTAAAGAGATAATCGAAAGAATGATCATAACCAACAAAAACTACTGACAACAAGTACCGAGGCTTTGAAAAAATAAAAATAAGAAGTCTAACAACAACACATATTATCCCTCAAAGAAATCCAAACAACTCAGGATAAGATGGATGCATTCTTAGAAATAGAATGGAATAATTTGAAGGGATTCAAGAATAACATACATAAATTAACCAAACAAGATAGCACATTGAAATATGTGGTAAGTGAATGGATGAATCATTTTGCAAATGAATTCAGTAAATTTCAGATACAAAAAGATGTGGTCAACAGTATAGAAAGGGAAAGAAACTTGGATACTAATAACAAAATAAAAAAATCCCTCACCACATGACTGGAAAAAGAAAGAGAAACGAAGCAACAACTATCACAACAAGAGAAGGAATGGAAGAAGGAGGGACACTGAGTGTAGTTGGAAACTGACCAAGAATCCAGTTTCCTCAACCATCTCATATGTAAAATGAAGGCCATAGAAAAACAATTTGACCAAGAATCGGGTACATATCAGACATCAAGTATAGCAGAGAAAGTCTACTTGATTGCCCAGTCGAAAATTCTAAATCTGGAAGCGCGGTAGGATATCGACACATAGTGTGAATTTATTCAACAAACAAAGAAGTCAACCCCTAGTATTATTTAGACCGCCTTTATATTCATCAAAGAAAGAGAAAATAACAAGGAAGTCAACAAAACTAGTGGAGGAAATCCATGCACAACAGAACAATTAGAAATAGTACCTTAAGTCGATCGACCATATAAAGATTTTTTCTCATCTTCTTACATGTTTCTATTTCTCTCTTCATCTTCTACTTCTCCATATTTTAATTTTGTAATCAAAGTATGAAGAAGATTATTTTATATAACCCCCACTTGCTTATGATGAGAAAGGAATTGAGTTGGGGGGAGATATTGTAGGGGCTAGTCGACTCTGTGGAGTTTAGGAGTATTTTAACCGAGTGGAGTTTAGTCCCATCTTCGAGGTGACCCACTACTAAGAGTTATGAGTAGTGTGGTCTAAGGATGGGAGGAACGTGGAAGGTCTTCATGTAATTGGTGTTCTTTTAAAACAAAGACAAGTGTCACTTGTGTGTTAATTCATATGCTACATTAATATTTATGCATTTGTTTTCATTGGCTTTTCCCGTGTATGTCACATGTGTATTTATGTTATTATTTTGCATGAATATATGCATTTGAAGAATATTTTTATGATTTAAATTAGTATCAGAATTCAAAATTTTAAGTGGCATATACCAGCAGGTGGTTGAGGATGCTACAATACTTATAGCTGAGATGAACAATAGTAAACAATTTAAGCAAAGTTCCATGATGTTAGACAATATGCTCAATAACCAAAGATCACCATTTGATAGAACTGGGCTTGGTTATAATCCCAACCCCACATTACAAAGAACCAAGGAATGACCCAATATTTATGCTATGGCCTCGATTAATCACATTGAACATAATGAGAATTCCAATGAAGAAAACCCTGACTTGCAAAAGCCAACCGTCCATCACATGAAGAATGAATTCATAAAGGTGACGACACCAAGAAGACCTACTATGAAAAAATATGGATATCTCTTTCTTGGTAAAAAATTTTCATGCAATAATTTTGGACATAAGGTAATATACTACTGAGCATATCTAAGAAATGACCAAAGAAGAAATAGAGGCAAGTACAATGCTCTAAGAAATAATTATGTGATCAACAAAGTGTTCTGAGGAAGAATGTGATTTAGCAATGAATGCTCAAGATAAAGAAAGATATTGGTACATAGATAGTTAATTATCAAGGCATATGATTGGTGATAATAACAAATTCCTTGAGATAAAGAGAGAGTAGGGAGGAAGTGTTTCATTTGGAGATAATAAATTTGCTAAGATAATTGGGAAAGGTAAATTCAGCCTTGGAATTTAGAAGGCCACAATAGAAAACGTTTTGCTAGTTGAAGATTTAAAGCATGAACTTCTAAGTGTTAGTTAGTTGTGTGAATAGGGACACACACTCTTGTTTAACTCCCAGGAATGCATAATAATAAAAGAAGACACTGGAAAATTGGTAGAAAAAACAATCAGAACTCCAAACAATGTATAAATTCTAAATAAAATTGGAAGATAAGTATGTCGTGTGAGACAGAAAGAATAAATTTGGTTATGGAACAAGAGAAAGGCACATTTAAGGTTTGACAAATTAGTGATTGTCAGTAACCACTAGGAAGTAAGAGGCATGCCAAAAATCATCAAGCCCTCAAACCCAATTTGTAAACATTGTCAACATGTGAAACAAACAAGAGTGGAATTTAGAACCAAGGAATATTCAACATCAAGACCATTAGAACTCATACACATTGATATTTTTGGGCCAACCAAATCACAAAGCATGCAAGGAAACCATTACTTCATGATTATCATTGATGATTACACAAGAATGGCTTGGGTATCCTTTCTCAAGAATAAATAATAATCTTTTGGGAAGTTCAAAGCATTCAAAGAATTAGTTGAAAATGAAGCATAATTGAATATAAAATGCTTGTTGGTATAGGGGCAGACCTAGGGTTCAACTCTAACAGGGCGCCAACAAGCCCTAACTACTGGCCCTTTTGGCAACACCTATGAAATAGATGCAATCTCACCCAAAGTAGCAATAGGGGGTTGTAGGAAATAGGTGTCTACAACCAAAGGAAATGCAAAGTGGATCCAGGACAAGAACACACATCAATCTAGTTATTATTTTTCTCACTTGAGCCTACTTCGCAAGTTATATCTCAGATCTAACACAACAATGCAATAACATTATAACAGATGAAAAATAACAAAACATCAATCACGCATAACAACAATATATACATGGTTCACCCTCTCCCTAGGGCTACGTCCACAGAACTGTGTTTCTTGATATATTAAATGGAAACATACAGTTCTATCTATGCTCTTAGATTGCATATATCTCTCTTTCTCTCTCTCTCCCCTCCCTGCGCACCCAACTGCAGGATTGATCTCCGCACCCAGTTGAAGATATTACAATACAGACTCAATATCATCCTCAACACAACACTCAACCATGAAAAAACACAATCATAGTTTCAATGAACCAACTATTGATCAACCCTCTCGACTCTCCTAGACCTTTATTTATACATTACATGGCATAAATCTAGGTGTCAAAGCCCTAGATCCAAAACCCTAGGTCAAATTGACCCGTGCTTTAAGGGATTCTCCAACATGTTTTTCCTTCTTTTCCATGAGGTGTCCCAAAGAACTCATTGATGTCTTCTTTCACTTGTTGAGTTGTCCACGATCCATCTTTCCTTGTTGATATGTCTTCCTTGGTCTTCTCTTCCAATGACTAGATTTTCCTTTCTTCGCTCTTTCTTTTTCGCTTCTTTAACCANCATATCCAAGGGCCAACAGGCCCCCAACACTCACATGTGACTCTTCCCGAGTCACTGCAAGAATGATCCTTCTATTTCACTTCGACTTCAAGATGTGCGAAGAAACCTATGCTCTCTGCTTTGTCCCTCCCTTCCTTGTGCAGACTATCTTTTCTATGTATGGTACCTAGTTCCAACTGCAACTAGTACCTAGACCCTTCTTCCTTTGCTTTTACTGAGAGCTACGAGGTAGCTGGTTGTCATAATACAATTTCAACTAGATCCCATTTATCAAACCTTCTTTCCATTATCCATTCAAGGTATTCAATTGCGCAACTCCTCCTTCTGTAACATAGGCAACTTGAAATGGTCCTAGCCAATGTGTCTTGAACTTCCCTGGGTGCTTCATGAACTTTCTCTCATATAACAATACCAAATCTCCCTGCTTAAATTGTTTTATTCTAATGTGTCTGTCATGATAAGCCTTTTCTCTTTCTTTCTGTACCTACTGATGAAATCCTGCAATAAACCTGTCTTCTTCGAGTTCCAACAACTGCGCAAGCCTTTCTTGAAAAACACCTCCATGCATGTAAATGCTGCAATTCTTAAGCTAGGAACCAAGTATTCCATAGGTACCACTGCTTCCAAGCCATATACTAACTTAAATGGGGTCAACATTGTTAACTTCTTGCATGTATTTCTGTAGGCCCATAACATTGTTGGAATTCTTAAATCCCAATCATCTATGTTCACACTACAAATCCTCATCAGAGTTATCTTTATAACATCTTTACTACTTACATTTTGTGCTTTCTCTTTTCATCAATTCTTCTCCATTGTTGATTAAATCAAGTGAGGTATTTTCTAGGGTTCTCGATGAACAAGTTGTAGAGGATAAAAATGTAAGTAGTAACAGTCCTGGAGAAACATTTTCCACATGCATAAGGGAAATTGACTTCGACAGGATTATAACAAAAATGTGAAAGCTCTTTGTTTGAATGAAAATGGAATATCCATATAACTGTGGAAAATGCATTAAATTTTATATCGTGGGGCCCAACATTTCCTCGGTGGGATAGCTTGATAACACATTAGTGCCACATTCCATGCCAAGATAAGGCCACATTAGAAGCTACAACAAAGCTACATCATCGCATTTGAAGCCCAGGTGGAGGACATGCATGAACTATGCCACATCATCTTAGATATTGGGTGTCTGGGGTATGGAGTATATGCACGACGTTCAATTCTCAGGGGTCGATGGATGTAACACCTTGATTCTAACCCTTATGAACTAAAATGTATTATGTAATTGTGACTTAGGATGGTGAACCAATAAAGTTGAAAAGGGGTGAGAGTGCCTAGGAAATGTAATACTTCATATACATTAATAAAATACACCATTGGATGCAAGAAAAACAAGGTCAAAAGATATAGGGGGGCATGATTTCATGAGAGAGGGGGCTTAAGGGGATAAGTATTTTTATTATATTTTATTTACCCATAATTGATTTTATGGAGAAAAGTGGTTACATGAGATTCTTGGGGAGGCCATGTGGTTCTTGGTTCTTGTAATTATATAAACATCCCTTGTGGGATATTTTGGGGGGTTTGGGGGTTCTTCTTCTTATTATTATTCACTCACTGTCTCATTGTTCTGGGTTCACTTTTTCTTATTTAATCATAGTTACACCCTTCTCACTCCTCCATTTTTGGAGCCTCATTCTTGCTAATTCCTGTGCTCTTGGTATGAGCATGGAAACAAATGGCTGGAAGAGGAGAGTCATTCCTATATGAATGTAATAAATTATTAATCATTCTAGGAGGGAATGGATTCCTATGTGCATGAGATCGATGGTAGTTTAGAAAGAATTGTCCACAAATGAGAATCCTTGGATTTTCCAGCAGGAATATTTCTTGACCAGTAGCACTAGATCCCTAGAGAGAAATGGAACAACCTCAGGGATTGCATGGCAGAGAAAGGTGTTCATTTATTTGGGTTGTGCAGGATGAGGGGGAAAGAGAGATGGAAATTCAAATTTGTTGTGTGGTTGGAAAACCTGAGAGCTAGTTAGCCAATTGTTGTGTGTTTCATATTTGGCCTAGGACCTGTCCTTGTGGATTCATAGCCCTGGCTTGGGGGTGACCTGTTGTTGAAAGTACAAGAACAATAATGTCTATGGTTGGGAGGATCGTCCTTGGTATGCAGTCAGTTGGTGAATATTTACTTGAAAAGATAAATTCTCTCTGTCATGTGTTTTCTGTATAATCTATATTCTATCGTGTATTTAATTATCTCTTATATATGTATTTATAATGTGCATGTTTGTTGGCTATTTGTTGTGCATGGAATGTTGTTTATTTATTTATTATGTAGCATGGATATTGATTAATGAATGTGGTTATTTCATGATTCATTTCATATTAAATGTTATTATAATTCAATATCAGTTCAAAAGCTAGTTTTTGGAGTAGCATGGCCAACCTATGGGTGGTTGGGTATGTTATATATTAGTATCATGTCTAGACTGTGGGTGGCTAGGTACGTTACAGATTGGTATCTAAGCTATAGGTTGAAACACTAGACTAGTATGGGAGAGATCTATTAGACAAGGTCTTATGGTTAAGATCAAATATGACCTTGAAATCATAAATCTTAGGAGGAATGACATTGTAGAGTCCATGGAGAAGCTAGAGCGTCAGAGATCCTTTGTAAGGTATCGTGGGATCATGACCATCCATTTTAAATTTGGGAATGATCACCACCATGGGATCAAGGGAGTTTTGGACCATTGGATCGGAAGGCAGGTGAACAAGGGTCGTCTGCTAAAGTTGAAACTAGATATTGGGAAATATTAAGTCCCAATCGTCATATCTAGTTGGTCAATTGTCAATCGTTGATCAAATCCAAGTGGGAAATGAAAGAATTCAAAACTTCAGCACTTCAGTGATCATGGTAGGTAGGAAAATCATGAACTTCCGAAGGCCAAAGTCATGAATCCCCTTCAAGTGTCTAATCTGATGGGAGGCTTAGGGGGAATCTTTGTCATTGATCATGGTCATCTGACATTGACCACTTCGGGAGGTTTCACTCCGAGAGAATTGAACCCTTTAGAACTACTACAACCCAAAGCCCTCCAGCATCAAAATCTTGTATTTCCCATTGATTATTAGATTGAGGGAAGGACTTTGAGAGTAATGTTGACCATCGGATCTTGCGATGGTGGAAGGTTAGAGAAGTTCAAAATTCAAAACTTTGTCACTTTGACGATTTCTGGGTATGTTGCAGATCAAAGCCCCAAAGTGCCAAATTCACAAAAGTGTAAAGTCGTGAAGTTATGTGGGCCATTGGATCTGAAGTAGATATTGTGGATTTTCCATGTGGTTGATGACATGTCTTATGCCATGTGGTAGGGGTGTCATGTGGGGACACATATCACCCAAATTTGGTACCTTTTGGACCCCAATCTGTTCATTTTTTAGTGACACGTGGCCCATGTGCCATGGGTCCACGTCACCCTAGGTGATGTTAGAGTCATCTCCGGGAGTTTGTGACTTTGGGGGTGTCCAAGTTTTTGTCAGTGGAAAGTGTTAGAGACCAAAGTCACAAAGGCATGCTGACCGTTGATCTGAGATCCCTTTGGGACCTTTCTTGACCGTTGGATCAAGAAGGGGGAGGATGGGTGAGCACTTTGGAGGATTGTCACTCTGGGGAAGTGGTAGACTCAGGAATGGAAATATCTCGGAGCCCCAGAGTGTCGAAATTACAAAGAGTGTAAGGATCATCCTTTTGAATGCTTGATTAAGTCTCGATCGTTAGATTAAACCGTGGATGAACAGTGTAAGTACTTCGGTGGTTGTCACTCTAGGGGAGTTGAATGACACGNATTAAACCGTGGATGAACAGTGTAAGTACTTCGGTGGTTGTCACTCTAGGGGAGTTGAATGACACAGGAGTTGAATGTCTTCGAGCCCCAAAATGTCAAATTTTCAAATTTTTTAAGAGCCATCTATCCCAAGGCCTGATTAAGTCAGGATCATTGATCTCATTGAAGCCTCAAGATGGTGGCAGGATCATCTAATCACTGGGATATCAAGCCTCGATCGTTTAATTCTTCTAGTAGGAGTTATTGAAAGGTTCGATGAGGTGTAACTCTGGGAGAAATCAAAAGTTGGAAAATGGAGAACATTTGAAGGTCGAAGTCTGGAGAAATGGGTCCCAATGTTAGTCTCATGATAAGGTAAAAGGGGTTGGAAGTGACCAAGCACTCAGACATGGGGTTCTAACCAACTTTTGTGTACACGAACATAGAGCGAGGCACTAAAGAGTGATTAATACCTTGGTTTCGAGCCGTGGTCACATGGGACATGGTTTGAAGAAGGCACTAGGGAAGAATTTGAATTTTGTATCAGCTAAGGGGGTTGGAAGTGTTTTTTTTATTTTTTCCAGGAAGCCCTAAATTTCAGTGAAGATATCTGATTGCGGCAAGAGTACAGTCATTGAAAATATGATGAAGAGGAGAATGACCTAGAATTATTCTAATTTGGATAACTGTGATATATTTTCTTCATGAATTAAGAAGAAAAAGTACCCTGTAGCATTAATTGACAAGTTTTTTATGATATGTATAATTCTAAAAAAATAATTTCTTGTAGATTTGGCAGGATTAGAGATTAATTGGATCAATCCCAGTATATGATTGGATATCATAGTCATGGAAGAATGAAAGGGCTTACATAAGTTGGATGAGGCAACAAATAACTCAAGAATAGTGGAACAAAAGTATTAGTCAACAACCACAGAATCTGAATAAATTGCAGGTACAACCAAGGCAAGAATCCTTACATAGGATATGAAGCTAGCAGCTTACAAATTTCCTTGATGGGCATGGAAAGGAAAAGTATGACTTCCTAGCCTAGAAGGAAGTGAGGTGTAAACAGTTGCAAATCTGAAGTGTGAAATAAATCCACTTCTGATATCAAAGTTCACAGTGGAAGCAGGATGCCAATGCAGATAAATTAGAGACCGAAAAATGAATTCTCTCTCACTTGAAAAGTGTCACTGAATGAAAATGGACTTCCATTGGGAATGTTATTAAGTGTGAAAGGTATGCTTCCACAAGGAAATGTTAATGAAGTAACCTAATGGACAACTATGATTAATAGTATTTGATTCAAGAATGTTGTGGTAGTAGAGTGATGGAATGTTTTGAGCTACTTCATTCCATGGTGTTGGAATGTCTCCTAAAGGTAAACTTGGATATGACTACCAAAAAGGAGTTGTTTCAATTTGAATACATTGGTTGAATTCCATAATGGAAAAGTGGAACTTGGATGGAAAGAATTCAGACCAAGGGACAATAGTGCAGATGAGCAGAATGGGAGAAAACAACGCAACAAGGATCTGAAGGAGTTCAAGGACAACCAACTACAACATAACTAGATAAATAAATAAGTGAATTGAAAGAGAAATACACTAGAGTGCATGAGGCATACAATGAAGTTAAAATGAATATGCATTAGTAGGCATGCTGACAGTGAATGCTTGGTGCATATGGATGCAATATTATGTAGCCTATGCATGGATGCATTGTGTAGTTGTATCCATGTGTATTGGCACATCAATTGTTATTTTATTTAGTAATTAATTGTTGCATTACTAAAAGCATGTGGTGCTGAAAATACATAATGATGGATGGTTGAATTATATTTAATATGAATACTAGTTAAAGGTGATTGGATTGTTGTTTGTTACAATTCCAAGATCAGTTTTTGGAACTATGAAAAAGGTTACAAGTGGTATTCCATGAATTATTTAATGCATTTTGGTGAATGCATGTATATAGTATATAAAATAGAAATGATTATGATAACAACTAAAATACTATGAGAATTGCTAACTGATGAAGTTGAAAACACTTCAAGAATTGTTAGATATTACAACAAGTAGCTACATAATGATAAATTACAAAAAAGATTTGTTGGGGGGACAAAGTAATAAAAGTATTTTTTGATAGAAGAAAGAAGAGATGGGATGACAATACACATGTATGTAATGATGGGTTCATTTCATTCAATATTTGAATTCCATTTAATGTCTGTAACACCCATCTACAAGATGCTAAGAAATTAATCATTCATTAAATACATACACAATAACAACTTTGTTTTAGCATAATTTCATTGATTTTCATTTACACAATTCTTCTACATTTTCTCAATGATAAATCTAAATAACATGATAAAATAAGTAATAGGTTAACTCTAAGATTTAGAACTTAAAACATAAGTATATACAAAATATCAATAACAAAAATACCACTGAAAAATACCTCCTCCTTAGTTTGTTCAAGCTCATCAGTTGTAATGTAGTTATGGGTGCCTCCAAGCATTCTTTTCCTGCTTGCCCAGAGTGAAACAATGGAATCCTCCCAGCCAAATAGGAGCCTAGCCAGCTTCCTAGCTCCAAGAAACCTTTCAGTTTCTTGGCCCTCCATGCCCGTGACTCCAAGAACAACAAAGCACGCATGCTCAAAGAAAATCATCATAAGAAATATATCTCCCAAGATTTCACAACCTCTCATCATGCTCAAACCTCCCAATCCTCCTTTCCTCACCACTTCTCCTCCCTATTTATCAAGTTTCCATACACCCTTCCCCAAGTGTCCTCAACGACCCTCATTATTATCCATCAACCTCCCTTATCTAGATTTTTGGGAAAAGATTAAACTAAAACTAAAATATAAATGACTTGCATTAAACAACAATAAATAAAATGGAAAGTATTTCTTTTAATGCTAGCTAATAAATGTAATTTGACAATTTTCCCCAAAATGTACATAACACACCACCATGCTCATTTAATTCATCATACCCACCATCTATCATAGTCAATAAGGTATTTAATGCTTCTAGACATTTTGTATGCAATATAATTTACATATTCAATAAACATTCAATTAAATAGTTAATAACTTACTTTAATAATTAATACATTAATTAATTGTACTAGTGTACATGGGTAGGGTATGTGTGCATAACTAGCGGACACATATCTCATGTATGTACTAATGATAAAAAATCATTGCCTCTAGTGCATAGTTCCTATTTGATCACCAAGACATGTAGGGCAACAGATCAAGTAATGCATCATTTAATAATCTTAATGAACAAAATTACACCAATTCATGAATAACTCATTATCACACTTAAATATCAATAGGAAATCAAAGAGGCTTTTAAACATGGTAAGAACCAAGTGAGTAAACAATAGTGGCATCTATAATCCCCAATCAATATTCTCAACTAACATCGAAGCACCCTTCCTTCCTAACCTACTTCCATCTTCTATCCTATCATTTCCTCTGTTGGACTAAGCTGGAGCGTCAACTATATTGACCTAACTCTAGATAGAACCCATAAGAGGAAGTTCCATACACCTCGACCAAGCTTCCCCAACAGGTAACTAGCATTCACCATCACACGTCTAGGGGAGCGTGACTTCACATAGCCCTCCCATGACTCTAGGTTTCAGAGGATAAACGGTGGGAAATAGCCCCACCCCTCCTTATAGAACTAGGGTCAACACCCTACATCAAGCCCTATTGTGCAACTACTATTCTTAGAGTCGCGTCATCAAACAACCACTCTGGGAAAGTCGTGTGTCCTATCAAAATCACACTTACCACAAATCATAGCAATATTTCAAATCATAAATTAAATAATGATTATAACTTATAGCATACACTATCTTCTTGATGTCTACGAAATCCATGTTACCTCGTCATTGTAGTCATTTGGATATCACATAGCTCATCAGCCTATAGGTTAATTTACCAATAACTCATATCCATATATAAGAATCCATATCTGTATTGACGTTCAATTAAGAAATGTGTGCTTATTTTTATCATGTCTTACATCTATTATGAATTCTCAACATAACTTTGAATCAGTATCCATGTACCTAAATTCCACATCTTAATTTGCATGTTTAAGCAAATCAAAGAGTTATCATCATCATGAGCATATAACAATTAAAATAATAGTATGAAACACATAACTAGGTCCAGATGTACACTTCTCACATGTCTATATCAATATTGTTGAGTCCAAATAGTTGTTTAAGAAATGAATTACTAAGATGATAAAAATCAAAGTTCTAACTACCTAAAGCCAAAATATGGGGCGTTACATACACCCACCCTTCAAGAAACTTTGTCCTGAAGTTATGCTCGTTCACAATATGAATGTAATTTATGACACAACTTCTATTTGTCTTTCCTAATAACAAACCTTGTGTTATATTGATCTCATTGGACCAAGACTTGTTTAAAACATGTCGAGGCTATTAATATATTGATTGTAACTATGCCTATTTAGTAGGCAGTTTACTATGTCTTGACTCTATTTTATTACCATTGGTAATTAAATTAATGAAAGTAAATGTTTCTATTGTAGATTTATTCTTCCTAAGTTTCATATAGGAGCCTCTTATTTAGAGTATAGTCTATTGGTTTGGTCTCCAGTTAGAACTGTAGCTTATCATCAATTATTTAGTTAAGTGAATCTTATATTGAGTTCAATATGTATTTCATCATGTCATATATACAATCCCACCTTGGATACCTTGATAATTATAAACAATCATGATTGACTTTAATTATTACTCTAGTTTGGCAATACTTATGCCATCACTCATGAGATTGGCACACAAAATTTTGAATCATGCTTAAGAACATAGACTAGGATAATGCTAATTGATTGTCATGTGATGTTTTCACTTCATTGTTTATTTGGTCATTTTTCTCAATTTCACTATCTTCTTAAGTCATAAATTAAATATCGACCAAGGAAATGTCGTTTATAGGGTCCTCTAAAAATGTTGAGTTTGGTCACCTTAGGTGATTCTAATAAAGTCTTGTCATCCACTAACATATAGTCATTTACCCATCATACAAATTCATACTTAAGCATGTGATTTCACCTCAAATTAGGTTCAATCCTAGCTTCCCACTTACTCAGTAAGTTGATTACAACCCCTAAGGTATAATTACAATATCTCACTATCTCAATGAGTGTCAACAATTTTTGGTTCCTTTAAATCCCTAAATTAATTAGTGACTTCATGCCAAAATTTTATTATTATCAAATGTTACCTCATAGCTCCAATTTTACGATTCTTTTATAAGTAATTATAATTTATTTGTTTTAAATTGTCATTGTGTCAACATTTAACAAATGCCTCTCTTATATATATTTAGTTAATTGACCATACAAGAAATAGTTGTCTCTTCACGATGTGAAAGTAATAATAAAATCTCATAATATAAAATTTGAATTGTTTAATATTTCTATCATATTAATTTTAATAATTTTATTTTATTTTAAATTTATTTATTTATTTTTCTATATATATTTTTTAATTTAAATATATTTATCAAATTAAAACCACTAAAAAAATCACAATGAAAACGTAAAGAATGTTGGTGAAAAACAACACTATTTCACTACACATGAACAACCTAACTAACACTTAACACTTAAAAGAAATGGATCAAGACTTAAATGTAAGTATATTATATTATTTAGTTAATATAATTTTAATAATTAATAATTTCATAATATTATAATATATATTCAATTCTAATAATTATTTAAGTAAAGTTTACATTGGTAACAACCTAACTAATACTTCAAGAAATGGCTCAAACCTTTTCAAATACAATTATGTTACGCCCGCCTACTTTTATAACTCCTTATTCATTGATCGATTTTAGGGGGCAAGCATCCAAAGCAAGGGTAACAGAGAAAAAATGAAGTAGAATCGACTTGTTCCGATGCCGAGCCCTGAACTAGGTGTGAACTGGAAGGCAGAGTCCCATCCCAGCCCCATATTCAGTGTTGTATACATTTACATCTACCCTCATTGGGTTAATATGATTTTAATTATTAATATTTCATAATGTTATAATATAATATTCTAATAATTGAATAAGTTTTATGGTAATTTTTTTTTAACTTTACCATGAAGTCGACCATTACATTTTATTAAGCTCTTTATCATAGTGAAACATTTAAATATGATATTGTAATTCCACTACGTCTTTTCACATTATGTCGGTGAGCTCTCTATCACCTGTACCCACTCCAACTACCACAGTTATAACCTTGACATGTTCTTCATTTTTACAGTTGGTGTCAATTAATCAATTTCTTCTAAATTGTTTTTCCCTCTCTGGGGTAAATCAATCCACTTCTTACATTAGCTATATGAACGTATTCACTTTATGTACTTGCTCAATATTTATTAATATGAAACGACAGGTACAATACTCATAATTAAGAGGTGAGGTGCCCTTACCAATGCTATCTTCATAAAAGTTTGATGATAGGATTTAATGTGAACATATCTTTTGATAAGCAATGTCACGTGAATTTAAAGAGTCATGCCTTAGCATTCCAAAATATTTTAATCTCTCATTCCCTGGGTTATTATTCTCTTCCACCTATTTTTATAGTGATTGGGTGTAGTTGGCAGCTATAGGGGAATAGTTACTTTAGATTGACTGAATCGCTACAAGTCTAGGTTAAACTGGTCACATGTTTGATTGATGAATTCCATGCCCTACCTTAAACACATTTCTAAGTTTTTGGGCACACTTTTTTTTTTTTCCTGTGCATTTTGCTAAATTATTTATTGGTGTCTTTATTTGATTAGTAACATACACTATTTGTCAAAACACTTTCCATATGCTTTACATATTTTTCTGTTTGGTCTAAGTTTCATTTAAAATATTCATCGGGACAACCATCTACCATTATTACTAAATATAGATAAAAACGGTTGGCTGCGAGTATCAGATGAGATACAAAGCTGAGATGAAAATTCAATATTAGTCTACAATGAAGAAACTAGAGTTGTACACAAGATCAATATTACTCTACAATGAAGACACCGAAGTTGGAGGGTTTACAGTAAGTTTTTTTTTATTTTTTTATTTTTAAAGAGAGTATAACTAGGGTTCATGAGTAATTGAACAAATGATAACAGTTTATGACACAGTTACGATTCAAAAAGGATTAGAAGATATAATTAGAGTGAGAGATAATACTCAAATGGAAGCATTGAAAAGGTGATGTCATCCTATGAAACCAACTTGCCCCCTATCAGTTGGATGCTCAGAATATTATTCGCAATCAGAAGGAAGATGAGGGATATGATGTTACAGTTTCAACATCTTCTTGTGATTCATTTCATTTCAGGGTGTTTGCGGCACTTCTAGAATATTTTCCATTGGGGAGGGGAGAAGTGATTCTTGTGCAATACTTAACCAAAATGTTCACGACTCATTACAAATAAAGGAAATTCACTACCTGGATGGTCCCTCGTATGTGGAGCCGATTCACCGACCAAACCTTCTATTCCATAGTCTACATCGAAACAGATATATGCGGTTGAATGGGCACTACAGTTGCCAAATAGGCATACACAGACAACTGGAGGGTTTCGATTGAAAGAACAGATTACACAGAAGTTTTGTAGCTATGAACATGAATCTCAGTCTTCAAATGAGGTGGCAACAATTCACACATTGTTTGAATAAGGTGGGTTTCTTTGCAGTCAGCAAAATGACTGACTGAGAAGAAAATTATTTGGCAAAGAGATGTAAAACTTGAAGGAATTTTTCATATCAGGAGTTGCAATCTACCACTTTCAGCTTTTCAATAGGCTGCAATTCTAGTTTTCCTGTTGGAGTTTTTTTTTTTCATTTATGTGCTTATGTATTGAATGGAAAATCTCCCTTTTAATTGTTTGTTATTCCTGTGAACCCTCTTTAGTTGTGTAACGTCCTTTTTCTTGCCGGAAATTTTATAGCAAGAGGAGGTTGGAGTTTTTGTTTTTGCGGGATGGAAGGGAAATTGAAAATAAGGAAACGATGGAGGAGTTTCATTCCGATGGGCTCAGGTGTTATACAGTTTTTGCTGGGGATGCGAGTTATGATTCTTGTGATTATTCTGTTTCCCTTTCTTCGTGCTCATGTACTTCTACATGGGGGTGTTGAAATATTGGGGTTGTGGTGTAAAGGTTAACTGAAAAGGATTAGGTTTTTCTATCACAGGTATGTTGTGTGATGAGCTGGTTTCTATGGGGTTCGTTCTTCCTGAAGATGTGCAATTTGGGCATGTAGCATTTAGTCTTTGACAAAGAACTTGCACTCACATGAACTCACTTCACTGGTAGCCTTTATATGTATTATGACTTCTTCATAGTTGATCTAGAGAACACTATATAGTTGCAATGGATCTTCCTTTCTCCGCCGATAGTGGTTTTCTCCATTACCCCACTAATAACAGGATGAAAGTAACCTTGCAAGTGTACAAAGGAATTTTTCCTGATGGACAATCGGTGGCAGTGAAAATCTTGAATTCTTCACTCAAAATAGAGAGAGTTTTCTGAAGTTGAGATTCCTACTCCATTGAAGCACAACCACATCATTACACTTATTGGTTACTGTGTAGAAGGCCTTAGCCACCTTCTGGTGTATAATTTTGGACGTGATATAAGGGCACTCATACCTCCTCACTTATCTGGTCAAAATGGACTGTAAATCTAGTAGCAACTATGTCCGAAGTCAAAGTTTGACCATTGTGTTGGAAACTTTGTCTCTTGGGTTCTTGGTCAATTTCAAGATAACCTAAATCATCAAATTTAAAAAAAAAAAAAAACGATGGGAAAAGATGGAATTTTGACTGGTAAAAAAAAGAACACCCTATGAAAATAAAATGGAGAAATTCGAGTGCCCCACCATCCAGAGGAGGCAAGGAGAAGCTAGTCCTTCCTTGGATAGGGTGATTGAAAGTGGTTGGAGTTGCTGAAGTATTAGATTACTTGCATAAGGGATTTTCTCAATCTATCATTCATAGAGACGTGAAGGCTTCCAATATCTTGATTTCTAGAGAGTTTGAACCACATGTATAAATCCTTTCACTGGAAGAAGCATCGAGACTAAATTTGACGGTCAAGAATTCCAAGAAATTTTGGTGATCTAGAGTTTTAATTTGAAACTTGGAATTCTGCACTAATGGAAAATTTCGACAGAATTAGTGTGGCTTTAATTGTAATAGTTATCATATTTTGGGCTAACAAGGTGGGCTAACAAGTTTAACAGGTATCTTGCTCCAAAATATTTTGTTTATGGAAAGGTTAAATACAAGACAAATATGTATGCATTTGGTGTGGTCTTTCTTGAGCTAATAACTGGAAGGAGGCCAATCGATACAAGAAATCCCAAGGGTCAAGAAAGACTGATTTTGTGGGCAAGGTTGCTCTTACAGGACATGAATATGAGAAACCTTACTGATAAATGTTTGCAAGATGTTTCTCACACAAATGAGATGGGACAGAATGATGCTTACTACTATGCTTTGTCGCTTTATCTAAGGCAAACATCTCATTACCAGCCTTGGCAAACATCTCGTTACCGGCCTTGCATGAGCTGAGTAATTTATCTTTATCTATTCATTTCTATATGATTAAGGAGTTTGTTGACTTCCATGAATGTGTATTACCATTACTACCTCTTTGTGTGTTTTTCAGGGGTATTCTTAACATGCAACTAGTATCAGGCCACATAGAATTGTTGAAATAGTGGCTAAAATATTTTTTTGATCAATACAAATACGAGGCAGGATATTGAAGAGCATGATGTTTTGCTTAATAGTACAAAAAGAGAGAGATGTAGAAATAACTCATGGGTTTCATCATTTGTGAAATGAGAAACCATATCTTGCTCGAAGTCTGATTACTACTTAAATTTTGGGTATGGTTGCGCTCAAAGATGTTTTCACACACCGTTTTCAGCAAATCCATGAGCGAATAAACATATACACATCAAAGAATGAAGTTGTTATGATTGAGAGATCTACGTTTTTTTTTTCAAGCGTTTGATCAGTTGTTGTGCTAACTCTTCACAATTATTCCAATGGGTTTGGTGATGTAAAAAAAAACATCCATATCTAGGTGCAATAAAATCTTTTGATTTGTGTTTAATATTCTATGTTTCTATTCCTATGAAACCAAGAAATAATATGAAAAATACAAAATTTTATTCTTATTTTATGCATTTCTTACTAATATTGTGGCTACTATTGTATTTCTAAGTGGCCTTATCATAGGTTGATTCAAAAGAAATATACACTATGAATATTTCTAAGCACTTTTACTAATTCTATTGCTTTTCCATATTTTCTATTTATAACACAATGGTGAGGCTCCACTTGGTCATAGTGTTCGAGCCTAAGCTCTGATACCATATGTAACATCCATATACAAGATGATAAGAAACTAATCATTCATTAAATACATACACAATAAGAACCTTTTTTTAGCATAATTTCATTGATTTTCATTTACACAATTCTTCTACATTTGCTCAATGATAAATCTAAATAACATGATGAAATAAGTAATAGGTTAACTGTAAGATTTAGAACTTAAAATAAAAGTATATACAAAATATCAATAACAAAAATACCATTGAAAAGTACCTCCTCCTTAGTTTGTCGAAGCTTATCAATTGTAATGTAGTTCTGGGTGCTTCCAAGCATTATTTTCCCGCTTGCCCAAAGTGAAACAATGGAATCCTCCCAGCCAACTCGGAGCCTAGCCGGCTTCCTAGATCCAAGAAACCTTTTGGTTTCTTGGCCCTCCGTGCCCGTGACTCCAAGAACAACAAAGCACAAATTCTCAAAGAAAACCATCATAAGAAATATATCTTCCAAATATTTCACAACCTCTCATCATGCTCAAACCTCCCAATCCTCCTTTCCTCGCCACTTCTCCTCCCTATTTATCAAGTTTCCATACACCCTTCCCCAAGTCTCCTCAACCACCCTCATTATTATCCATCAACCTCCCTTATCTAGATTTTTGGGAAATGATTAAAATAAAACTAAAATATAAATGACTTGCATTAAACAACAATAATTAAAATGAAAATTCTTTCTTCTAATGCTAGCTAATAAATATAATTTGACAATTTTCCCCAAAATGTACATAACACCCCACCATGCTCATTTAATTCATCATACCCACCATCTATCAAAGTCAATAAGGTATTTAATGCTTATAGATATTTTGTATGCAATATAATTTACATATTCAATAAACATTCAATTAAATAGTTAATAATTTACTTTCATAATTAATACATTAATTAATTTTACTAGTGTACATGGGTAGGGTATGTGTGCTTAGCTAGCAGACACATATCTCATGTATGTACTAATGATAAACAATCATTGCCTCTAGTGCATAGTTCCTATATGATCACCAAGACATGTAGGACAATAGATCAAGTAATGCATCATTTAATAATCTTAACGAACAAAATTACACCAATTTATGAATAAATCATTATCACACTTAAAATATCAATAGGAAATCAAAGAGGCTTTTAAACATGGTAGGAACCAAGTGAGTAAACAATAGAGACATCTCTAAATCCCAATCAATATTATCAACTAACATTGAAGCACCCTTCCTTCCTAACCTACTTCCATCCTATCCTTTCCTCTGTTGGACTAAGCCGGAGCGTCAACTATATTGACCTAACTCTAGATAGAACCCGTAAGAGCAAGTGTCATACATCTCGACCAAGCTTCCCCAACAGGCAACTAGCAGTCACCATCACATGTCTAGGGGAGCGTGACTTCACACAACCCTCCCACAACTCTAGGTTTCAAAGGATAAATGGTGGGAAATGCCTCCACCCCTCTTATAGAACTAGGGTCAACACCCTACATCAAGCCCTATTGTGCAACTACTATTCTTAGAGTCACGTCATCAAACAACTACTCTGGGAAAGTCATGTGTCCTGTCAAAACCAGACTTACCACAAATCATAGCAATATTTCAAATCATAAATTAAATAATAATTATAACTTATAGCATACACTATCTTCTTGATGTCTATGACATCCATGTTACCTCATCATTGTAGTCATTTGGGTATCACATAGGTCATGAACATGTAGTTTAATTTACCAATAACTCATATCCATGTATATACATCATAATTTTATATAAGAATCCATATCTGTATTGATGTTCAATTAAGAAATGTATGCTTATTTTTATCATGTCTTACATCTATTATGCATTCTCAACATAAATTTGAATCAATATCCGTGTACCTAAATTCCACATCTTAATTTGCATGTTTAAGCAAATCAAAGAGTTATCATCATCATGAGCATATAACAATTAAAATAATAGTATGAAACACATAACTAGGTCCAGATGTACACTTTTCACATGTCTATATCAATATTGTTGAGTCCAAATAGCTGTTTAAGAAATGAATTACTAAGAT
>JASDQU010439891.1:12780-28303 GCA_032191745.1 Picea mariana | reverse complement strand
TATATAGCTTGTAGATGAGATACTGTCAAGTTGTTTGGTTGAAGAATGTTGAAATTGCAGAAAGAAAGGTTCTTGGATATGGTAGTATTGTAAGCACATAAATAAGACCAATGTCTATTGCTGCAAGAGCCAAATTATTATGAGAAGAAGCTCATGTCTGGAAATTTTATTTTTCCTATATAAAATAGTTTTGGGAATTATAATTTAATAATTACTGAAAAAATGTTTTGGATGAATGTAAATTGAATAAATTGTAGGTAGGATGGTCTTGGATATGGAAGGGATGTAAATCTATATGGAATAATGATATCTACAGCTGTAGAAGCCAAGCATTTTGAGTGGAACATCCATGCATGGGAATTTTATTTTCCTGTATAAAATCAATTTTAGAAATTAATAATTACAAATTGCTATGTTATGCTAACAGTTTGTTTGGTCAAATGAAAGGTTGAGAAAATTGCAGTTAGAATGGTATTGGATATGGAAGGGATGTAATCCCATAAGGAAGAATGATATCTACAACTGTAGAGCCAAACATTATGAGGAAAAAGCTCATTCTTGGGAACATTTTGTTTTCCTGTATAAAACAGATTTGACATTTATGATTGAAAATTGTTATAGTGATATCTCATGATGATTGTATGTGTATAATATAGATGAGATGTTGGATATGCAAGTTGTAAAGAATGGAAAAGGATATTTTTGTGGCATGAGAACCCTGTGGTAAGCCATGATCTCCCTAGAATATGTTGTGTTGTGATAACACAAGACATAGATTCATCTCAACTATAAGACTCGATAAAGTCTCTAGAAATATTCTTGTGCAAGAAAGCCTTAGCCAAGCAAGATGGTTCACCTGAGGGACTGTATAGTAGAGAAGGGAATTCCTGAGACTAGGCCTGGAAGGTGAGTGATCGCAAGGAAGAGGAGACTTTGATAGCTCTTGTAAACTATTAATTGTTGGGTATGTGTTATATTCTTTGCATGAGTAGTAGTGTCTACGTTGCACGGGGTGTGCAGGGGGGTTTGACGGGGGTGCAATTCCCATGAGAAATTTTTTTCCTTGGGAAATGTGTCACATTTTTTCCTCATTTTTCATGTTGCCTCGATTTGTGTGTCCATTGTTGAGCAGTTTTTCGGCACATGGTTTTTGTTGATGGTTTTATATTTTCGGTTAAGGAATTAGGGTTGTTGACTAATCGAGGTCATTGGGTTAGGGTTTTGGATGTCGTTGGCTCCTATATGTATATTGTATTGTAAAAAATGTATAGCTATGAATGAATATAGAATATGTTGGTTTTCCCATTTAGGGTTTCAAGAGGAAAAATCTCTATGTAATGTTTGTATTTTCGATTGTCTCTTTTCTATTGTTTTATTGAAATATGTTTGCAGTAATTATTGTACAAGGTTAAAATCTACATTTGGTATCAGAGCTTTGTTTTCTTTAGGGGGAAGCCTTTGTGGTCAAGGGTTTGGCTTGGGACTATGATAATCCTTATTACAGTGGGAGATTTGTGGTATTGATTTTTCAGGTGAAAATAAATGGTGAGAAATTCAAAAATGGAGATCGAGAAGTTTAATGGGAAAATTTTTGAGCCATGGAAGATCAATATGGAAGATTTGTTGGTGGACTGAGATCAGTGGACACAGTACATCCAGGTACTGCACCTACAGGAACTTTAGCAGATGACTGGAAAAAGTTGGATTGGAAGGTGAAGAGCACAGTTCGACTGTGTCTCTCAGATTTAGTATTACTGAATGTGTCAGAGGAAGCTACAACCAAGGATTTATGGGATAATTTGGGGAAGTTGTATCAGTCTAAGTCCCTAGTAAATAAACTCTTCCTGAGAAATAAGTTGTATAACATGAGGATCAGAGATGGAGATTTGGTGGCAGAGAATTTGAACGCTTTCAATACTGTGGTAAGTCAGTTAGAATCTATTGATATTAAAATTTTAGATGAATATAAGTGTATCTATTTACTGTGTTCTTTACTAGACTCATGTGATCGTCTGGTTGCGACCATAGGTAGTAATACAACTGACTTGAAGTTTGATGAAGTAGTCTCATCCTTGTTGTCGGAGGAGATGATACAGAATAATATGGAAGGACAGAGCACATATGCATTATTTGCAAGAGGACGCTCCTAGGAAATAAATAGATCTAAACTATCAAGTGGGAGATATAAGTATAATGGTAGATCTAAATCTCCTAGAAAGTTTGTAAAGGTATGTTGGAGATGTGGAAAAGAAGGCACTACAAGAAGAAGTATAGATCCAAAGTTGAGAAAAAGAAGGGATCTGAAGAATCTCCTTCTACAGAAGAAAATACCTCCAAGGAATAAGGAGGGGATTTGTACTTGGCTTCTTCAAGAACACATGTAGATCATGAGGCATGGTTGGTTGACTTAGGTGCATCCTTTCATATGACTCCCCATAGGGAGTGGTTCTGTGAATATGAAAGGTATGATGGAGGTAATGTTTTCTTAGGTGATGATTCAACAACCAGAATCATAGGATGAGGAAAAGTCTAGTTGAGGGTAATATATGGAAGGATTAGAACACTCCTTGGTGTTCTGAACATCCTAGGTTTGGCCAAAAATTTGATTTCTGTAAGAAAATTGGACGATGTAGGGGTAAAAACAATATTTGAAAAGGAAACTTGTAGGATGGTTCGAGGAGAAATGGTGTTTCTAAAGGGATTTCGGTTTGGAACTCTATATAAGATGCAAGGAAGAACTATTAGTGATGGGTGTAATAGTTCCATAGTTCTTGATATTGGAGTTGAAGAATAAATAAATCCTACATTCTCTAGAGAAAAAGTTATGACGTGGCATCAAAGATTAGGGCATATCAGAGAGAAGGGTCTTCGAATACTACATGGTAAAGGTATGGTTGAATTTATTTATAACTTCTCTTTGGATTTTGATTTCTGTGAAAATTTTGTATATGGGAAGCAAAATCAGGTAAGATTCCCCTCTGGTGGAACGAGGGCAGAAGAAATTTTACAGCTAGTTCATATTGATTATTTTGGACCTGTTTCGGTCCCATCATTAGGAAAATTTTTGTACTATGTCTCATTTATAGATGACTTCTCAAGGAATACTTGGATATATTTCCTCCAGAATAAATTTGAAGCCTTTGACAGGTTTAAAGAGTTTAAGGATCTTGTTGAGAATCAAATAGAGAAAATAATTAAGGTGTTGAGGACAGATAATGGTGGAGAGTTCTGCAGGAATGAATTTTAATAATTTTGTAATAAGTGTGGTATATAAAGGTAGAAGACTACTCCATATACACCTCACGATAATGGAATTGCAGAAAGGATGAACAACACGCTGATGGAAAAAACAAGGTTCATGCTCAATGGTGTCGATTTAGGGCAAGAATTATGGGCAGAGGAAGTTGTTACTACATGTTACTTGGTCAACATATAACCCTCATCATCGTTGGATGAAAATACTCCACAAGAGGTATGGACTGGTAAGAAACCTTCTCTCAAACATATAAAGGTATTTGGTTGTGCTGCATATGTTCATGTTCCAAAGGAAAACATGAGTAAGCTAGATAAGAAGGTTGAAAAGTGTATCTTTATTGGATATAAAGATGGTCTCAAAGGCTATAATATTTGGAACCCATAAAATAATAAGGTAGTTTATAATCGAGATGTGGTATTTATAGAAATGAAGGATGTTGTTAAACAGGCAGTTCTACCAAGTAAGGAAGAACCAGAGAAAATAGAGTTTGATTTAAAGGATGATGAATTAGACTCTATAGAAGAACAAGAATAAAAAGAAGAAGATCCTCATACTCCAGTATTTAGGAGATCGGTTAGAGAAAGAAGGCTACCAGAAAGGTATACTCCATCTGATTTCCATTCAAATTTTTCTTTGTCTATCACTGATTATGATCCTAGAACTGTTAGAGAGGTAGTGGATTCAGAGGATGGAAATCTCTGGAAAAAGGCCATGGCGAAGAAATGACAGCCTTGGATAAGCATGAGGCTTGGGATCTAGTGGAGTTGCCAACTAGAAGAAAGTCCATTGGTAGAAAATGAGTATTTAAAAAGAAGTTGAATGTAGAAGGAAAAGTGGAGAAATACAAAGCTCGATTAGTAGCAAAGGGTTATCCCCAGGTTGAGGGAATTGATTTTGGTGAGATTTTTTCTCCTATTGCCAAGTTAACCTCTATAAGATTTATGTTATATGTTGTTGCTGCATTTGATTTTGAAGTAGAACAGATAGATGTGAAGACAACATTCCTAAATGGGGATCTGGAAGAAGAACTCTATATGAAGCAACCAAAAGGATTTTTTGTGAAGGGAAAGAAGGAGCTTGTATGAAAGATAAACAATTCCATGTACGGTTTAAAACAATCACCAAGGATGTCGTATAAAAAAATTGATACTTATATGTTGGGACTTGGTTTCACAAGAAGAAAAGAGGATAATTGTGTGTATTTAAATTAATTGGTGATCATTTGATTTATTTGGTCTTGTATGTGGTTGACATGTTGTTGATAGGAAACAACAAGGAGATTATCTAGGATGTGAAAACTCAATTGTCTTCTAAATTTGACATGAAGGATCTCAGTGCTTCAAATTTCATTTTGGGCATGGAAATTAAAAGAGATTGGAAAAAAGAGGAAACTCTAGTTAAATCAGATTAAATATGTCGAGAAAATATTGTAGAGGTTTAATATGTAGGAATGTAAACCGGTGAAGGTTCCTATTTCTGTTGGTGTAAAGTTATCTGTGGATCAGTGTCCCAAGACACATGAAGAGGAGGAGGACATGTCTCGTGTTCCATATTCTATTGCAGTTGGTAGTTTGATGTATGCAATGGTCTATATTAGAATGGACAATGAACATACAATGAGATTTTTGAGTAGGTATATGTCAAAACCAGGGAAGGAGGATTGGACAACACTAAAAATGGTTTTTAGGTATTTGTATGGCACTTCTAGCTATGGATTGTGCTACCAAGGAAGACCGTGATTGGATAGAGTGTTGGATATACATGGATTTGTGGATGCATACTGGGCTCAAGATCTAGATCGTAGGAGATCTACAAGCGGGTATGTGTTTAACCTGTTTGGAGGAGCAATAAGTTGGATGAGCAAAAGACAAGTTGTAGTAGCACTTTCAAATACATAAGTTGAATACATGGCAACCACTCATGCAAGTAAGGAAGTAGTATGGTTTCAAATATTGTGTTCAGGTATTGGGTTGGTACAACAAGCTGCAAGGATAGTTTTTGACAGTCAGAGTGCATTTTTTCTGGCGAAGAACCCGACTTATCATTCAAAGACAAAGCATATTGATATTCAATATCACTTTGTGAGAGACATGGTTGAAGAAAATAAAGTGTTGTTGATTAAGGTGGACACTTTGAAGAATGTTGCAGATTAATTAACAAAATCTGTGAGCACCAAGAATTTCTCTTGGTGTAGAGGATCCATGGGCATTGATGCCTTGGATCGTTGACTATGGAACCCTGTAACCCTCTGTATGCAAAGAAAGCAACAAGTGGGAGAATGTTGGGTATGTGTTATATCATTTGCATGAGTAGTAGTGTCTACGTTGTGCTAGGAACACATGGGGGTTTGAGGGGGGGGGGTCCAGGGGGGCGAAAGCCCCCGGCACAGGGGTTCAGGGAAGCGACCTTGAGAAATGTTTTTTCCTCGGGAAATGTGTCGCATTTTGCCTCATTTTTCATCTTGCCTCAATTTTTGTGTCCATTGTTGAGTGGTTTTTTTGGCACATGGTTTTTCCCAAAGGTTTTCTATTTTCGGTTAATGAATTAGGATTGTTGACAAATCTAAGTCACTGGGTTAGGATTTTGGATGTTCCTGGATCCTATATGTATATTGTATTGTAAAAAATGTATCACTATGAATGAATATAGAATATGTTGATTTTCCCGGTTTGGTTTTCCAGGGGAAAAAACTCTGTGTATTGTTTTTATTTGCCATTATATCTTTTCTATTCTTTTACTGAAAATATGTTTGTAGTAAATATTGTACAAGGTTAAAATATACATTGATTGGGATAATGCACAAAATGGGTATGTCAAGGGAAAATAGTCAGCCAAGTTAACAATACAACCATATTGATATAGTTCCATGAGCCGCACAAATAAGTATTGTACTTTGTTATGAAAAAATTACTCTTAAATTATGAACAAAAAATAAAGACTTTATGCACAAATTTGTGAATTGATATGCTTGTTGATTCGAAATGTTGTAGGAAAATGATGAATGTTGAAGATCTAGAAAATTACCAGACTATGAGGGAAAAGAAGAAGGTAATGTTGGAGCAACTAAATGACAAAGGCATGGAAGGAAGAAAGTCCAATGGACTTGTTGCAGCTGGAGTTCTAGAAGCCGCAACTCTGAAACTTCCTAGCCAAGTGCACTAGAGCCCTGGAGAGAAGTAGAAGAATCTAAGGAGATGCATGGAAGATAAAGTGGTCATTTATTTGGGTTGTGTAGGGATGAGAGGGAAGGGGAGCTTGCTGGTTGGAAGTGTTTCCAAAAATATAAATTCATAAGACCATTATGCATTTTTTGGGTCAGAATGCCTTTGTATACCTGTTTAATTTTAGGCCAGAGTGCCTATGTATATAAGAGTTGGTTGAATTTCCTGTGTGGATTAATGCCAAAGAGGCTAGATTTGTAATGTTAATAAAATTGGAATGGTTTTGTGCACTAAGGACAATGCCAAAATAAGGGAAGGGGGATGTAACACCCTAGTTCTAACCCTTATGAACTAGAATGTATTATGTAATTGTGACTTAGGATGGTGAGCTAGTAAAGTTGAAAAGGGGCCAGATTTCCTAGGAAATGTAATACTTCATATACATTAATAAAATACATCGTTGGTTGCAAGATGAACAAGGACAAAAGAGATAGGGGGGCATGATTCCATGGGAGAGGGGGATTAAGGGGCTAAGTATTTTTATTGTATTTTATTTACCAATATTTGATTTTATGGAGAAAAGTGGTTAAATGAGCTTCTTGGGGAGGCCATGTGGTTCTTGGTTCTTGTAATTATATAAACATACCTTGTGGGATATTTTGGGGGGTTCAATGGTTCTTCTTATTCTTCTCCTTCTTCACTTACTCTCTCATTGTTTTGGGTTCACTTGTTCTTATTCAATCACGATTACACCCTTCTCACTCTTCTGTTTTTGGAGCCTCATTCTTGCTATTTCGTGTGCTCTTGGTCTGAGCATGGAAACAAATGGATGGAAGAGGAGAGATATTGATAGATGGTTGTAATAAATTACTTATCATTCTAGGAGGGAATGGATTCTTATGTACATGATATCGATGGAAGTTCAGAAAGAACTTTCCACAAATAAGAATCCTTGGAGTTTCCAGCAGGGAGATTTCCTGACCAGTAACACTGGATCCTTAGAGAGAAATGGAACAACCTCAAGGAATGCATAGAAAATAAAGGTATTCATTTATTTGGGTTGAGTAGGCTAAGGGGGAAAGAGAGATAGAAATTTAGATTTGTTTTGCGGTTGGGAAACCTGAGTGCTAGTTAGCCAACTTTTTTGTGTTTCATATTTGGCCTAGGACCCATCCTTGTAGATTCATAGCCTTAGCTCGGGGGTGACCTACTGTTTAGAGTAAAATAACAAAAATTTCCATGGTTTGGAGGATCATCCTTGTTCTGCATCCAGTTGGTGAATCTTTACTTGAAAATATAAGTTCTCTCTATCATGTGTTTTCTGTATAATGTATATTCCGCTCTGTATTTAATTATCTCTGAGATATGTATTTATAATGTCCATGTATGTTGGATATTTTTTGTGCATGGAATTTTGTTTATTTATGTTATGTTGTAGCATGGATCTTGATTAATTCATGTGGCTATTTCATGCTTGATTTCATATTAAATGTTATTATAATTAAATATCAGTTCAGAAGCCAATTTTTGGAGTAGCGTGGCTAGCCTGTAGTGGTTTTGTATGTTACAGATTGGTATCATTCCCATCCTTTGGGTGGATGGGTACGATACAATGACCCAGTGGTATTGGAATGATTTGAATGTCTAACTCAGATCTAGTTTGATAGAGGGCAATGATACTGAGAAATAGACATGTGAGAGATTTACGCATTACTGTCAGCATGTTTAAAGAACCAATGATGGATATTAGATCATACAATCCACTATATCGATGAATCTCATTACAATGGACCACAAAAAATAGAGTTTATAAGGTGTTTGAAGTTTCAAAAGTCCCGAAAGTCTAGTGGCGAGGATAGATCTAACCGTCAAATCCAGAGTCAGATTGATGGACGACAACTGTATCATAAGTTAGAAGGTGAAAGGAATTTAAGGGAAAGGAAAGTAATATGTATGTGGTAGACATATATTGAAACACATATATATACGACCAAGGCTAAACAAGTACATCCATGAAACACAACCATGGTTATAGTACCAGACACATGGAGAATGATCACTAGGGAGTTATTGCTTAATGGAATAAGTGTCGGGTCATCAAAAGGTGACATGAAACAGGTCCACATAATTTTATTCCATTTAAGCATCCCATGTGGAAGCCACATTATTAGACTTGCCAAAGCTAGTGCCAAGGGCTCGCTGAACCTATGAATTATGATTCACTAGCGCCATGTCAGTGAAACATGTAAAATGGTGAATGGTCCATGTAGATGGGATGATGTTAGTGCCATGTCATCAGTGGGACCCAACCCATACGTCATGCCATATCTCATATGTTGGCCCAAATAGAAGTATGGAGGAAAAGTGAAAGGTTCTCGGTCCCGATGTTGTAGTGAATCAATAAGTCTTGATATCTGGGGAATGTAGAAACAAGATTAATTGATGAGATCAATCCTATATCCTAATCCTATGGATTTTAAGAATCAAAGGCATATTGCGTGAGGAAGTGAATAGATCAATGGTTGAGATTAAATTATGAGTATGATCCAATGATTGTTGAGTGATGATATTCATGCTGTGAATAGTAAGTGAGCCCATGTGCAAAGCATGGAAGGAATTTGGGGCTATTTCGAGGCTGATTATTATGGAGATTTGGAGTCGACCTCATGAAGTGGATTTTTTTATGTGGACAAAATCATGGGAGGATGAAATTTATAAGTTAATATGCTAGAGTTGAATTGAGAAGTGAAGGATGATAAGTGATTATGAAGGTAAAAAGAGCGTGGGATCAGAATTGTGATGAGAATAGGTTCTAAGGTCTATGTGAAGTTATGGAAATGATGAAGATGATTTGAAGCTTGAGGACACAGAGTATTAAGAATACTAGAGAAACTTACTGAAGCAAATTAAAGTATTTATGTATTTCTAGGGTGACAGGGTGGAGAAATGAAGGAGATTGGATTCTCTGACAAGTTGGTGCCTGTGAATAGTTGATTTATGAGTTGGTTCTCATAAGAGGATTGGTGTCCTCATTCAATTACAGGCTAGTTCCTATGAACAATTGGTTTATGAGTTGGTGCTCATAAGAGGATTGGTTTCCTCATTCAATTGAAGGTCTATCTATGAATTATGAGTTGCTTATCATAAGAGGATTGATGTCCTCATTCATTCATGGGTTGGTGCATGAATTATGATTTAGTGCTCATAAGAGGATTGGTGTCCTCATAGAAAATTGTTTATACACAAATTTACATTTATTTGTAAAATACTTTCAAGTTTTTCACACTCCGGAATTCCACTTTTATATTTGCAAATGTGTTGATTAATGTATGTTATTATGATGATTATATTTTTCTCATGAATGTATGAATTCATAAATGCTAATATGCTTTAAACCAGTTTACATTAAAAAGGAATTAAATTATGCAGTATTGATTCGCCCCCCCTCTAAGTACTATTGAACATTCCAACATCTACTCCTAATGGTGACAAAGGAGAAAAATCCAAAAGTAAGAAGATTGACACAAATTGCAACTTCGGTGGGTGGGATGATCATTTGGAGTCTAAATGTTTTAAAAACATGGAGTCCTTAGAAGTAGCAATGAAGAATCATAACATCAATATTTATTCTTATTATTATACCTCTTTTTCTCATAAACATGAACTTTTTTCTTCTGATTTTTTTTCAATGCAACTTCCACTTCTTATTCTAAGCATTGCCTTATCGATTCTAGAGTATCTTATCATATGGCTAAGGATAAATAAATTTTTTGTTCTCTTAATGAATGTAATACCAAATAAATATTTGTTAGTGATGATAGATCTGTTAGTGTTGTAGGGTCTGGAATATTTCAGGTACAGAATGTTCATTTCAATTATGTATTATGTGTTCCAAGTATTTCCTACAACCTTCTATCAGTGTATGTGATCACTCATTCAGGTGAAGGTAAAACCATATATTTTTCACCTCACCAAGTTGTAATCAAGGAATTAAAAGATCATGAGCATGTCTTAGCAACTTGAATTGTTGATGATATTACCATGTTGTACAAATTTGACAACTTTTGGTCATCTAAAGTGTCACTCATTTTGGTAAATATGTAATCAACATATGGTGATTGGTCTTCCTCTCATTTCTTGTAGATATGGTGTTTGTGTTAGTAGTCTTATCGATTGTTGGAAACATAATCCATTAGGGTTACTCACTTGAAAGAATATAATAGTCAAGTAATATGAATAATCATCAAGAGTCCAAGAGACATCGTGAAGGATGAATCCAAAGGTCACATTAATTGTTTTTATAGATTTATGATATCAATGAAAATTTGAACCTCCATGGACTCATTTTTATATGGATTTTAACGAGAAATTAAGGCTTCCTTCCCCAATTCCCCTCAAGAAATTTTCTCAAACAATTTGCAGGCATACTATAAAAAAATTTCCTCTGTAATTTTAAATTCAATGAGCTCCATGTCTGTAATCAGTTAAATATAGGTTAAAATTGGCGATTTTAACCCCTAATCTCAATTTCCTTCAATTTCCCATATGTTTTCCCAATTCCACATAAGAATTCTCATCAAATAATTTGCATACCTACTAAACATTTCATCTCTATATTATCTCTCTAGCCCATATAGGCCTAGTGTTGTATCCGCACTCTGATACCCATTTGTAACATGCTCGAACTCTTATCTAAGCCACACTACTACCATATTTCATCTCTATCATACTAGATTTTTAAAATTCATTAAACCTAGTCCATTAATTGTCTAATTCCATGCATAATTATTCCCAATGAGATCTGATGCCAATATATAACAATATTCCCTACATATGATACACTTCTTCAGTCCAAATAATATGCAATCTCATGAATAACTTATGCATTACAGATAATAATATACATAAATATACACATGCACAACTGCTATAACCCTAAATTGCACCATACATGCATACCTGGCATTTGGCCATCTTACTTGCTATTTTTTCCAAGCCATCATTGAGCTACTCTTCTTAAAAACCATATTTTTGAAGATGTACGTGGCCCGCACCAATACTTCCTGCATACACATGCTTTTTGCACCACTAAATCTTGCGTACGTATGCTAGATACACCATTACAACCCACGTATACCCACAAATTTTGCAAAAATTAAAAAGTTGCAAGGAATTCATTGAGATTACGGGTTATTGGGTATTTTTCCAACTGTCCCACCACCTATAGCTCGTCACCCAACTGAATAACCATGATTTTATCATATAAAAGGAGGTGTTGGGGTATCATTCCATAAGGAATCATAAGAACAATGAAACTCTATCCATTTCACTTTCCCCCCTTGCCCCAAGAATTTGCAGCCACATTGTGAGTTTTGAGCCAGAATTCGTTCTTCTTGACTTTTTCCTCCATTGCAAGCCTAATCCATTCCCTAGAGAGAGCTGAAGAGGAGAAAGATACGTGGAAGTGCAGTTGGATCTTGGTGAAGAGGATCTCGGACTAGGTTTGAGGCGAATTCGTAGATCTCATTATAAGTAAACTTTGTGATATTAATAAAAGGAATACTTTTGTTGTCCTGCAATATAATGTGTTCAATTTTTATGTTTGATTTATGTTTTATATCTGACATCTAACTCACTAGTTCACATATGAGATACATGTTTGTAGTTTCTTGTTTGTCTTTTTGTTAATGCATGTCATCCTTGGGAGGAGACTTGTAGTCGAGGAGCAATTGAACGCGAAAGGATCGACACCAGACACAGAGTTTAAGGTAGAGTTACCAGATCTTTTTACTTTGTATTTCTTGTGTGAATGTGGGGTATATTCGAAGTAGTCTAAAGAGTAGGAGACTTTTAGATGGTTAGATCTGCCTACATGTGTAACCCTAGTGTAGTCTATAGGGGGGTTTTCCCTCTACAGAAGAATTGGCGACCATACTGGGGAAGCCTCTAGGGTTTTTAGGGGATATTTTTTTGGGTGTTTTAATTGGTTTGATTACCTTTTTTTTGAGTTTTCTATAAGTTTCTTAGTCTTTAATGGATTCTAGTCTGCCATACCAGTACTCCCTTCCTTATCATCTTGATTGTTAGTTTTCTTTCTGAGAAGTTATAGAGGTGTACGTGGCCTGCAGTGGGTCTACATGTGTACATACACACCCTACCTTTATACAACCTGGGTACATACGCAGACTACTTAAGTGTCAGTTGCGTGCCTATGTCGAGAATTTTTTTCTGCAAGAAGAAGCATTCAACCTCTTCCCTGATTGAAGTCATACTTCTTAGGGGTTTCTTGATCTAGTACTGGTTTCTGTTGTTACACTCTGTAGCCTGGGTTTGACGTCAGTTTATATTATCTTTATCAAGATTTCTTGTGTTTTTTTTGTACAGTCTTGAGACGAGTTTGTGAGTCTTTTCTGATTAGCTTGTTTAGTATCATCAGTGACTCCTTGTGATCCAAAGTAGACTTGAAGTTAGTTTTTGGTCTTGTTGTTGGAACAGGGGCAGAACCAGGGTTCAAATCTACAACAACGCACCAACAAAACCCTAACTACCGGCCCTTTCAGTAACACCTATGAGGCAGATGAAGTCTCACCCGAGGTAGAGGCAAGGGTGGTTGCAGGACTCAGATGTCTGCAACCTTAACTGGGACACAGATCTGTGATTCTAATACTTAACAAAGCACTCAACAGTTAAAATTCATCAATATTCAGTCTCATTTACAGCGTGGTTAAACCCTAATTACAGAGCATCGCAGTATTCAACCAAATCTAGCATCTAACAGAAATTAGCATGATGAAACAGATCAGATCTAGCAGATTCAATCACTAAGCATGTGTATATAAGTTAGATCCAAAATCCATACATGTCATTAAGCACTAAACATCAACATATCATTCATCTATATTAAATCACTTAGCACATTAACATATAAACATATCAATACATCTCATAAAGTAGAGCAACACAACATGTACGTGGTTCACCCCCACCTTGGGGCTACGTCCACCAACTCTTCTCTTCTTTATTAGCTTCTTCAATTGGTTACATGCATAGAGCCTCAAAAACCTTACTTTGTAGAGGACAGGAGATCTGTGTAGCTCATTAAATCCTCCTTCCCCAAGTAGATCTAAGCACACAACCTTCCTTAGTTTCTTGCAATGAATTTCACTTATCTCTACAAGTCTCACACAGTATGCACAAAGCGCTTACAACTCTTGATCACAACAAATCCAACTCTGGAACTTATCCAACTTGCAACTGCCTCTTCTTACATTTCCTAGCATTCTATTTATACATTACAAAATAGGCCTAAGCATGGGTAAACCCATGGGTCGACATTCCCATACCCCTTACATAATCCCAAATCCATAAAAGGGCCCTAAAAGGGGCCAAGATCCTATGATCTCTACTTCATCTTGTACTCCGCCTTCGACAGCCTGTCGAGGTCCCAAAATTAGGTCAAACATGACCAAGAATCCTAAAAACATGGTCAAGGGACAACAGACCCCCAACACTCACCTGTGACTCGTCCTGAGTCACTCTGATCAGACTAGTTCTGCTTTGAAAGCCTCAAGCTTGGCTTGAGCTTCTTCAACTTGTTGTTGTGCCACAACATCTTGTTCAACTAACTCTTGTATGACTTCTTTGTTGATAGGTCCCTCTAGGCATTGTTCAACTGTAGTGACGACTTGCTCCAGTTATGCTCCTCGGCCTTCGATCTCTGTGAACAATTGGTAAGCCTTATCTTGTATAGGTTGGAGTCTCTGAGTTACTTCCATTTGAATAGTGTGGACATGCTACTGGGTAGTGCACTACTCTTGGGATCACTTCATTCTTTCCACAGCTAACAGGGGCTTTAGCTACGCTTGTATCATTTATGTTTGATACTTCACCTCTTGGAGTTGCGACTCCAGTGCCTTCAGTTCTGGATTCTCATTTAGTTGCTCATAGGTCTGGGAATTGTGATCAATGAGTTACTTACATTCCATGGCAAGGGCCTTTATTCTCTCAACTACGCTTCAAGCAGTTACTTCTCTTTGATCCCTCACATCCTACGAGGTGTTGAGCACTGTGTGAAGCTCTAAGTCTGTTATTCATTGCTATAGTTGTTGGATAGCTTCCGCAAGTTACTCCACTTGATTCATAATCCCGTCTCCTTCTTATAGCTCTAATCTTGTCACAGAGCGGAGTGCTTTGTTGAATGCTTCCTTCACTTCGAGTTGCTCTACAAGCAATTGTTCTCTTTCTTGTTACATCTGTACTTTCTCTTATTCAAACTTTACCTGGAGAGAAACCTTCTCCTACTATGCAACTCTGTGTTGTTCTACGAGTACACCTTGCACTTGATTCAAGGACTGGGTGGCTTGGTCTGCTTCTTCTTGAGTGCGACTAAGGTGAGCTTCGATCGCATCAGCTAGTCAGTGGAGTTGGGTTGTCTCATCTCCCAACTCTGGTTCTCCTAATGGCTGGGGAGCAGTGGAGACTGCACAACTGGATTGAAGGGCCTGTTGTACCCCTCAGAGTTCGACGTAAATTCTATCATAGATTTCCTTCTGCTCAGCTTCTTGTTTCTCCACGATTTACAGCAAAGCATAATTGAGATTTGCGATGATGAAGTCAAAATCATTCGTAGTAAGGAAAGTCTTCATATTGGTCACAGTGGCTTTCAATTTATTCCGGGAAGAAGGTTTTAGGGGAGAAACCTTCCTCTTCTTTAGGGGATCAACCTCGTCTCTAGGTAGTGTTACTTCACCTAGCTTCTGTTCATATCCTTTTCTATTTATTTCTTCTACTTCGTCATCACACACTCGGTCAGGTGATACTAAAGCAGTATTTCCTAAGGAACTGCTTAATTCTTGGACCTCTTTGGTCTTCTTCATTCTTCTGGGCCCAGGTGTATCATGTTATTTATATGTGGTCTCTGGGTTGTTATGGTCAGAAATATCTGTGAGTTCTATGGGAAGAAGGAGGTCTGTAGACCAGTCCTTAGTGATCTCCTCTAGGTATTCTTGCATGAGCTTGCAGTATAGATGAAGATGCTTCTTATGTTCATCGGCCCGTGCTGTAATGTAGATGAAGTGTCGATCTGCGCAGAAATTCATCACGGGTC
>JASDQU010439891.1:0-12676 GCA_032191745.1 Picea mariana | reverse complement strand
AGGTCATACCTTTAGGCATCTCCCAGGAAACAAAGGTGATGAGGATCACAAGCCAACTAAAGTGAAACTCATATCCCTAATCTTGTTCTTTGTGACAGTCTATTTCCAGCTGATTAACTAGGTACTTCACCCAGTTCATCTACATGACTTTCACACACTTGCCTATGAGCTCAACAAGAAAGCCTGTGACCTACGTAGGTCTATTATTCCTTACTAAATTTTCAGCTATTAGCTGGCAGGCTTGGCGCACTACGTCGTTCTGGATGGATGCCACCTTGTAGCCTCGCATTCCCTTTTCAACATCGTTGTATGTATCTTTGATCTTCTGTGCTAGTGCATGATCTATGGATTTTCCTGGATAGAACTCTTGTGGGTCGGTTCCTTGCATACTTAATTCCATTATCCTATGGATCAATGTTGGATCGACTGTAATCCGACGGTCTAGGCATAAGTAACCTCCATGGTAACATGAAAGAAATATCTTGACATAGGCGTTCACTTCCTGGTGCCCTCCGAAGTGTGTGATCTTCATGACATTTAATAGAGTGGACTATGCGAGGTTCATCATCCATGATTGGGGGATTATCTTTGAGTTCTTCTGCTTTGTCCTGGTTAGGTATTTGTACAAAGCGAGCATGCTATAGTTCTTATGATCTCCAAGGTTGAAGTCACCGAACTTCAATGTTGTGATCTTGTCTTGCTGTGTGCAAAATGTGCGTATCCCCTTTGGGAGGTATGCAGTAATCATGGAGTACTCGAAATATCTTGGCACGCTATCTCGACTCACCATGCCGACCAGAGGTGGGATGTTATCGGGAAATATGGATAGGATCAACTTCACATTGGCTAGGTCATCTCTATGTTTGATTCTCTTTTTCACTGATGGTTGGGATGATCCGGCTCCATGAGTAGTTGATGGAGAGGATTTCACTCCCCTCATCGATGACACTTGAATACTTGTAGACATTTCTATTTCAGAAATTACTCTTTCAGACATTACTCTTTCAGTCATTAGGTCAATGAGAACTTCTTTGACAATTTTCTCTGTAGCGCTAAGCTTGTCTGACATGCATGCTAGTGGTTGAATATATCAGGTTCAAAGAGTAACTGCTCAATGCAATGGGATGAATGGAAATAACATGATGATCATTGTGAAAAATCAACTGGTCTGTGGGCTCAGATTCACGGTTAGCAAAAGTGTTCTAATTATGTGGCGCGATGGGATAAATAGATAACTTGGAAACAGATCTCTTGCAATGGGTGAGAAGCCTTCATTAACTCAGTTCTGTCCATTATGGCGTGGTCCCAACGGTCTGGTGGAAAAATTTCTGATCATAAATGCCTCTCTACCCATTTGGGTCATCGTTCCAACAATTATGCTGTCCCCAATATCTATATTGCTTTGCCATGGTGAAGTGCCATGTGACGCTGTTCTGATATCCTGACGAAGTTATAATTTTGTGAATTTTCCTTCTGCAAAGTTCCCTCTGGAACCTTTTGCAACTTTTCAATTTTAGCTTTCTTCTTACTTAGTTTTCTAGCCCTCTTTCCAGTGACTTTCGTCTCAGAATTCCTTTTTCCATTCTGATTCTTATCTTCTTTTGGTAGAGTAACTTCGTGCTAGTGAGATACTTTCCTAGAAATCAAGGGTAATACTTCATCTGTATCTAGAATAGGTACTTCAGTCTTCTTTGAATCTTCTAGTGTTCTTCCTACTTCAACATCCAAGTATCTGGTCTTAAATAGCTTCACTTGGTTATGTTGTTCTTCAATCAAGTGTGCGATCCTCCTAGTTATGAAATATTTTAACTCTTGCTTCTTCTGCTCTATGATTTCTTCTTCTTTCCTTCTGGCCTGATCTCCTTCAATCCAAGGTTTTCCTAGTAGCATAGAAAATGGAGCGTTGTTCTCAATAAATTTAACAAATTCAAATTCTTCCTCTATCGAAGTTCCATTGGCATTCATATGTTTTTGGGTAAGTCTTCCACATAGGGTTATCAACTATCCTCTGAATAATCCTATTCCTCCCAATGAAGGAATCATGACACACTTTCTTAGAATTTTCCAAGTTCTTTTTGTCATGATATTCACCTGTGTTTCCTCATCCAGAACACATTCAATGTCGAAGTCTCCTATTCTTGCTTCAATGCAATATTTTTCTTTGAATATATCAAATAAGTTGATATGTCGGTGGTCATTTAGGGTTTCTTTCATCTGTAGCAATACTTTTTCTGATTCTTTCTAGGGTTATATCATACTCTTAGTTGCTTGACCTTTCTCATGGTCTTCTTGTCTCGCATTCATCCTTTCAACCTTAGAAATAATTCTAGGGAAATCCAAAACTTCATGGTCCATAGCTTTGCAATAGAGGCAAGTAGGTCTTCTTCCAGGGCATTCCTTAGCCAGATATCCTAGTTTTCTGCAACTGTAACAAAGGGTTAATCCTCTATTTCTCTTAAATGATCCCCAACCTTTCATGTACTGCACACTAGGATCATGGTAGATAACTTGCAAAAAATTCTTTCTAGGATCCTGCATCCATTTGTTAGTCCAAACATTCTCTCTATGCATAGGTATAACATATCTTTCACTATTCTTATCAAATCTACTCATACCAAATCTTCTTTCATTTATCAATGCCCTAGTTTTCAAGCTAGGACAAATATTATCAAACATACCTAGATCCATACTTTAGAAACAAAAATTTTCACTAATCTTATCTTCAGTAGAGCACAAAGCTTCCAGATATAAAACGTTTGACTATTCTTACCTCTATTAGAGCACAGAGCTTGTAGATCTTACCTCTTTTCCTCAGGTCGGGCTTCTTTTCTTAGCATAGAGCTTCATAAATTAAGTAGAATACTGCGCACTAGAGTGACAGATCTACGCACAAAGATTTCACAGTTTTAGGTCATATGTTCGCACAAAGCTTCTTTTTCCTCAGTTCCCAGCTATCATAGTTTCAGGTCCCGACAGTGGAACCATTTGTTGGCACAGGGGTAGACCCAGGGTACAATGCTACAACAACACATAAACAAAACCCTAACTACCGACCCTTTCAGAAACACCTACGAGGCAGATGAAGTCTCACCTGAGGTAGAGGCAGGGGTGGTTATAGAACTCAGATGTTTGAAAACTTAGCTAGGACACATATATGTGATTCTAATTCTTAATAGAGCACTCAATAGTTAACATTCATCAATATTCAGTCTCATTTACAATGTGGTTAAACCCTAATTACAGAGCATCGCAGTATTCAACTAGATCTATCATCTAGTAGCACTTAGCATGATGAAAGAGATCAGATCTAGCAGATTCATGCACTAAGCATGTGTATATAAGTCAGATCCAACATCCATCCATATCATTAAGCACTAGGCATAATAGATCATTCATATATATTAAATCACTAAGGACATTAACATATAAACATATCAATACATTGCACAAAGTAGAGAAACACATCATGTACGTGGTTCACCCCCACCCTGGGGCTACGTCCACCAAATCTTCTCTTATTTATTAGCTTCTTCAATTAGTTATATGCACAGAGCCCCAAAAACCCTACTCCACAAAGGAAAAGAGATCTACGCATCTTGCTAAATCCTATTTCCCCGAGTATATCTAAGAACACAACCTTCCTCAGTTTCCTGCAATGACTTGCACTTAGCTCTACACGTCTCACACAATATGCACAAATCTCTTACAACTCTTGATCACATAGATCCAACTTTGGCACTTAGACAACTTGCAACTGCCTCTTCTTACATTCCCTAGCCTTCTATTTATACATTACAAAATAGGCCTAAGCATGGGTAAACCCATGGGATGACATTCTCATACTCGTTACATAATCCCAAATCCCAAAAAGGGCCCTAAAAAGGGTCGAGATCCCGCGATCTCTGCTTCATCTTGCGCTCTGCCTTCGACAGCGTGTTGTAGTCCCAAAATCAGATCAAACATGACCAAGAATCATCAAAACATGGTCAAGGGACAACACTTGTCTTGTCTTCACTTTTTCCCTTTTACTTTCTTTAGAAGAAAATAAAAATAAGTTATTTCAAGTTTCTTATTTTGAAGCATAGAAAAAAAAAAGATTTCATTTCTTTGTTTGGTAAGTAGTTAGGTTAGTTGTCTTTAGTTGTCAGGAAGAAGAGTGCTTTCTTAAGTTCTTTACTGAATTCTTAGAACACGAAGTAGATCATAGTCGAGCGAAATCTTGTTTTGGGTTTTTCTTTTAAAAGATCTTAGAAAAAGTAGTTATGAAAAGTTGGTTAAAGTGTTTAAATTTGCAAATCTTTATTTGTCAAAAAGAAGTAGTTTTCTTTTAGTTTCATTTAATGCTCTTCTCTTTCATCTCTTAAAATACACCACTAGCTTCATTTCTATTTCCTTGACTTAAGACAAGTCACTTAAAATTAACGCTTAATCTAAAATTAACTACACTTTTTATGTTTGTAGGGTCAACCAACTAGTTTAGGGTTAGGGCCTTGAATTAGGTTGGAGAGGAAAATCTTCAAGGTCATTAAAACAACATTGGAGTCTAAGTTAGGGAGTGTTGAAGTCCAGTAAATGTAAAATTTATCCATCATCCCCATATAATACAGGGGCTAAACAAGAGGTCGCGTGCATAAAGGTAGAGGAGATAACCCCTTGAAAACCAGACCAAGCATAGTGGGGAATGCATATAGAGGGCTTGTCGTGGGATTCTGTTAGTCACATTTTCCATAAAGCTTCATGGATATCGAATCCATTTGAGTTCCTCAGTTGTCTTCCGGACCACTTTCTTTCGATACCCTCGATAGGTTTCGAGCTTGATACCCTGCTCATTACGGTCCACCCGATTGTCAATTGTACCCGCCTAGTGATTGTTTGTGGGATGTAAACTTAGTTGCCTTCATTTTAGGGACTTACATAGGTGACTGCGGGGGTATACCATGGTACCTAGGGAATACATCAGGCCACGCTCCAGAGGTACAAATATTTTGGTCCTTGTCTACAAGCTCTTCTGATTCTAAGTCTTCTAAGGTTTCCTCATAGTCTATTCAACCATTGGTTGAGAAAGTGGTAACGCAAATGCAGTCATCGGCTGATCCTACTCCTCTTTTGGGGGGTGAGATGACTTTAGACCATGTATTCTCAAAGCCTATTCATCCATTGCTTCATAATGTGGTCATGCTGATGTAGTCATCGACTGATCCCACTCCTCTTTTGGGGGGTGAGGTGCCTTTAGACCATGTAGTCTTGCAGGCTATTTAGCAATTGATTGAGAATGTGGTCACACCAATACAATATTTGGCTGATCCCACTCTTCTCTTGGAGACTGATGTGTCTACCGACTATGTTTTTAACATTTCTAGTTTAGTACTTTCAGAACAAGGGGGAATTCTGCTCGCTTCAAGAACACCCCCTCCAAGCCCTAAGATGGTTTCCTTTGATTGGAATGACCTTGTTGAACCTCATCTTCCTTCTTCTACACCTTTTCAAATAAGGGTTGAAGTTAATTCAACAAACATTTATCGATGTATTGTGGATGAAGGAGCCTCTGCAAGTATTTTATCCTCCTCGGTTTGGAAAGTCTTTGGATCTCCTGAGCTTGTGTCTACTTCGCATGAGTTGTTGGCTTTTGACAGATGTCCTAGTGAATATTTGGGGATTCTTTCTCAGTTGCCTATCTCATTAGGTGGGAATATTTTCCTTGTCAATTTTATAGTGGTGCAAGGCCCGTTAGTTTTCAATATGCTTCTCAGGCGTGATTATGTATATGCTATGAACTTTGTGGTGTTTATGCTCTTCCGGATGATGATTTTCCATCATAATGGAAGCATTGTCACTATTGACTAGTTGGCATCTAATAATCACCATCCTAATTCAACGTTATTTTAGCCTGCCCCTGTATATGTTCCTAGTGTTTGTGTAGAATCTACCCCGCCACAGGTTAATTATGCGGCCTCTTATCCTCGATGTTCAATTGCTTCTGAGAAGGAACCCGTGCAATCATATTTTCCTTCTCGAGACTTGGTCTCATCGATTGATCTATTGGTTTATCCAATGGGGGCATGGGATCCCTTGCTTCCCCCTCTTGGTCCAAGTGATATTGAGTCTCCTTCTGAGTCTGATCTCATTGTTTGTAGATCCTCAATCCCTCATGCTTGTGATTCTTCATTGATAGAATCTACTAGTCCTAGACAGAACCTCCATCATCATATGAAATATGGTGAGTTTACTTCACCCTTTGGGACTGTCGACCCTCCTTGTTCGCGTGATTTCTTGGATATCCAATTTCCTTTTGATGAGGTTATCCTTGAATCCATGACTACGGTTTCTATACCGTGTGAGGACTTACACTGTGGTTTGTGTTTTCTTCCCTTTTGGGAGACTTTCCAAGTTGACTATCAAAGAGACTCTTGGTATGAGCCTAGCAGTGGGCTCTACCTGAACCAGTTCCATGCATGAGTCATAGCCCCCTGGTGTCTTCTTTATTCCCTTTTCAGATTCTCTAAACATGAAAGGATTGTCGAGTGATATTGTTGTCCTTCACGCTCACCAAACTAAAACTTGAAGGCACGTCTGTCCGACGGTAGTTTACCCATTGTTCTATCTAGATAGTCAATTGTACAAACAAAGGTACGATTTAGGAACTTTGGTTCTCTAGAAGAGTATTCTCAGGTATAAGTTTAACCCTTTTTCGGGCATGAGGGACTAAATTTATGAAAAAGGAACCCCCACAGAGTCCATAGTTAAGCTCTTTTCAGACTCCTTAAAATTGAAAAGATAGTCAAGTGACCTTGTTGTTTCACACTCGTTAATTGATTCAGAAAAACATTTACTGGCATGAGTTTACCCCTTTTTTTGGCCTGTATATTAAGGAGGAAAAATGTATGCCTCGGGAGTTTCATCTCGCTAGGACAGTTCCCCTAAGTAGATTTTGTACTTTTTCAGGCTAAGGAGACTAAATCTAGAAAAAGGTTGTGAGTCCATAGTTAAGCTTTTTTCGGACTCCTTAAAATTGAAAAGATTGTCGAGTGATCTTGTCTTTGTCACACTCGTTAAAATGGTTTTGAATAGATGTATTTTCAGGCTATTTTACCCCTTTTTCAAACCGACTAGACTACCTTTGAAAAAGGTACCCCAACAGAGTCTTCTTTTATGTTTTTTCATACTCTCTAAAAATAAAAAACCAACCGAGATTACCTTCTCTAGGCTCATTAAAATTACATTGAAGGATGTTATCAGTGTGTCCTATTAATCATATTTTCATTCGTGCATCTTTGGATTAATTACGGCTCCGTGTTGCTCTCAACTGAACCTTTGAAGCATTCCTTATATGCAAGCCTTGTAGCACTTTGCCTTTGCGTCTTGACACCTTGACCCATGGAGGAATTTTCCCAAGTGTCCTTTCCCTGCAAATGATTCCTTTCTATGAACATTAGTGTGTTCCTTGCACTTGGAACTAGTATGCTTTGCAACACTCATTCCTCCTTTGTAATGTAGCATTCTTTTATTCTTTTTCAATCTTTCCAAAATTATTGAAAAAGACAAAAAAATCAAATATACCCCAAAAAGAGGACGAGAAAAGTATTTTCTTTTTATGGAAGCACAATGAGTCACCCTTGGACAAAGCACATCCTTTCATTTCTCGTCAAGAATTGGGATTTAATATGACCTTAGGAAGATCTTATTGCTACATAGAGTTTTGTCCTCCTCCATTTGGTTATCCTTCCAAACGCATGGAGAATTTGTGTTTCCTCCTGCATCATGAAATTATGTCAATGTCATGCTGCCTGAGTCTAATCATCTATCGTGTTGTTTTCCAAGGGAATTTTTACCAAACTTGAGTTGGCCTTTCTGAAGTTTGTCTCTTACCCTCATGCCCGACCATCCCCATAAGTCCAATCAAGTCTTTGTTCAAAATTAATGAAGTTCTTTGCCTGATCACCGAGATCCTCTTGTATGTTCCTCGATAAGCCATTAAAGACCTCTGGGTAGCAAAGTTGTACACTCACTTTACACTCCTACCCAAGTTTTGAAGATCTTGAAGTTGTTTCTCGAGCTCTGAAGGCCTCATATCCATCCATCAGGCATCATTTGGCTTCTTGAAGATGGATACTATACATGTATATATTTGATTTTGAGATGTAGATCCATTGTGTATTTCTCGCGGCTACACTTTATATAGTTATATGACATGGATATGCATTGTATTTGATTGGCAGCCATGATTTATTTCATCCCGAGCATGGGGATGCCCGCTTCGGTGAGACAATTATTATTTTTGCAGATGGCACCTCCCGAACTCTGGTCCCAAGATATTTTTGTATTTTGGCCATCATATTCTCTTCTGACCTCAAACATTAGGGGGCATATGTTATAATTGTAAATTGCACCATACATGCATACCTGACATTTGGCCCTCTTACTTGCTATTTTTGCCAAGCCATCACTGAGAAACTCTTCTTAAAAACTATATTTTTGAATATGTATGTGCCCTACACCACTACTACCCACGTACACACACTTGCTTCACCACTACAGCTTACGTATGCTATCTGCACCATTACAACCCGCGTATACCCACAAATGTTGCAAAAATTAAAAAGTTGCAAGGAATTCGTTGAGATTACGGGCTATTGGGTAGTTTTCCAACTGTCCCACCACCTATAGCCCTTCACCCAACCAAATAACCATCCTTTTGTCATATAAAAGGAATTTTCGGGGTCTCATTCCAAAAGGAACCATAAGAATAATGAAACTCTACCCATTTCACTTTCCCCCCTTGTCCAAGAATTTGCAGCCACATTGTGAGTTTTGAACCATAATTCCTTATTCTTGCCTTTTTCCTCCATTGCAAGATTAATCCATTCCTTAGAGAGAGATGAAGAGGAGAAAGATACATGGAAGTGTAGTTGGATCTTGGTGAAGAGGAGCCCATACTAGGTTTGAGGAGCAGTTGTCGATCTCATTGTAAGTAAACTTTGTGATATTAATAAAAGGAATATTTTTTCTATCCCACAATATGATTTGTTCAATATTTATTTTTTATTAATGTTTTATAACTGACATATAACCACTATAATAGTGGCCAACCACCTATTCTAACTAGCTCAAAATTGTTTGTTGGCAATTTACTAATTTTAGTAGTTTTTTGGGTCCTAAACTTCCAGGGCCATTTTGAGGGCCTAAAAAACGTTTTTTCACAATCAAGAACCTCAAAAGTAACCAAATTATCTTCTTGATCCTATGAAATGAAGCTCCTCATCAATACCTTTCCAAAAAGCTATCATTCACCCCAAACAGAGATCATATGCCAAAGTTACGCCCCTGGGAAGTTGATACACCAAACTACCCAAAATGGGGTCCAAAAAACTGTTGGTTTTTCATCTTCTGGGGTTAGGGTTTTGGATTTTATTTATATTAAAAAGGTCTTTGGAGCCTCATTTTAATAATTATATTCTTTTGAATGAGCATAGCCATCACATATCTATGTGAATTTCTTTATTATATCTCCTCTCTCATTTCGTGCCAAAAATAATCTGGATCAGTGGTATCAGAGGAGGCTGTTCTTGATCATTTTTCAGTGCATGTCCTCGATGAGGTCCGAGTATAGAAATTTGGGTCTTGATTTTATCTCTCTTGAGGAGAATTTCTTTTGCACGCCTGAGAAACCCTCTGTGAGTGCTCTATAAACTTAGTTCAATTGAGAAATGAATGACAGAGGAAACCTACAAACCAACTTTGACATCCAAAACTAGCCTTTCAGACCTTGAGAGGGCTCTCTCGGGAGACTTTGTCTCGGTACAGGATATGGATTTAAGATTTCGCATATATATTTAAAACCTTATAATAATAATTCATGGTTCTATTAGTGAAAAGGAGTAAGACCTCGGGCTATGGAGTCAATTCAAGAAAACGATAGAAACAAATGACTCAATGACTGAACTTGAGAGGATAAAGGCTAAGAGAGAAGTAGTCTTTAGTTTGAAATTGTTGTGTGTGGCGAGGGGGAAAAACACACAAATCAACTTAGAGCACTGTTGAGAATTAATTCAGAGTTAACTTAGAGGAAAGACAGTTTGTCTAAATGGCGTGAATCCCAGGGCACTACGAAGTGAATCCCAGGTTCGAAATTATGTTCCTATTTAGACATAAATAGATATGAATAATGAATACAGGAAGTACATATGCAAAGAAAGGAAAAAGTACATCCAACTTCTACAATTAGAATCTTTTTATCAAAGCTTCAAGAATTTTGCATTAAACTTCGATCGAGCTCAAACTACATTCAATAGTCACTGTCTTTTCCAATCAACTTGACTTACATTGAGAAGATCAAACATATAGGCGAGGGTGCCGCTTGGGCTATCCTTATCTCTAACTATTATCCCTAGAATTTAGGAAATTGATTGTTCTCCATAAAATGATTTTTCATATGATGCCTTTCCAAAAATAGAAACCAACTGTATTTGGCGGCATCATGACCGCTTGTCTTTGCCATGGGGATTCGGTTATCAGCAAGGTCTCTTCATGGGGAGAGTGATGTTTCAATTCCTTCATTTGACAGGATATCCAAACCATCAAGTGCTTCTTCAGACTCCCGCCATCCAATGTAATGGCCTTGATTTTTGCTGCATGCTCATTTGTTGGGGTGCATACGTGGTGAGCAACTACTGACTGTTGTAGTCGTTACCAAAATGAGAAAATCATCTCAGGGAGATTCCTTCTTCAAAAGGAAAAGATCCAAGCCACATTTAAGAATACAAGAATGAAGTCAGTTAATCATGTTTCTTCTGCATGCTAGAAAGGGTTGTGCAAACTTTCTCCCTGATAGCTTCACATTCCTTTCTTCCGACAACCTCTTTGTTTCACGTAAATGTACGATTGTATCTTGCGCATCTCTAAGTTGTCTCTTGAGCCACGTCACGTTTCCTTCACGTCTTGTGATGTTGACACTTCAAGGGTCTTCGTTGCTAACTATTGTCTCAGTTTCCTGTTTTCCTGTAAATCTCAGCGATAGTGAGCTACGCTTGCTTCAGTTGCTGAGACAGATCTCGAAAATTTGTGCCTCTAACATTTTTTCTCCTCATTCTGCTCCTACTTTCTTGACTTGTACCTTCAACAGGTTCCAACCGAATAGCGCACATATGAAATTCTTCGAAAACCAACCTTGCACGTGGTTTGCTCGAGACTTCAGTTTCACCAACCTCCTTGTTATTGTTTGGCCTGCCCCTTCTCCAGGGTATTGATTGTTGGGGGGATAGGGCTTCCGATGTCTTTCCTTCTTGCGCAGTCTCTTCCACTCCATCCCCCATGTGGTATGGTATTACCCTTTCTGCAGATAGAGAGAAATCTCCTTTTGGATCCTTGGAGATGCCCGATATGAGAAAGAACGAATCCCAGTTTCTCCCCCACTATGTTAATTCCTCAACTACCAACAATTTAATAAGTGAGACATGAGAGAGTTTCCTTTTCTATTGATCCTCTTCAGCTTGTATGTTGTTTGCCATCTCCTGGATATTTTGGTGTAGGAAAAAAGGTAGATTTAATGGTATCCTTCCTATGAAGTGCATCAACAATATAATGTGATGTGAATGTATCCTGTAGAACCTCCCTTCATAGGTAAAATATTTCCTAACTACCCTAAGCAGTTTCTGAAAAGGTTGGACTTTGAATATCTTCTTGGGATGCCTACCTCGACATTCCCACCTAAACAATCCCGCTTGATGAAATATTCATAGCATCGTGCGTCCAAGGGCATACCTTTACACTGCCTTTTGTCATGCAGAGGGATCTTTGTTGTAGTTGACAGAGTTTCCTCAGTCACCTGGAAAATGACACAAGAGATAATTACGTGGAAACCATCAAAAGTGAATGTGAACTGCTCAACTAGTCTCATATTATATCCTTGAATTTTCTTGCAGAAAGCCATGCACCCAAATTGTTCGAAGGATGCTCCAACCTATGGATCTTCGTTGATCAACATCAAGTTTTGGGGCTCAGGCCCAACACTTGTTCCACTTCACATGCCCTTCCTTATGCTTTGGGAGGTTTCCATGGTGAAATGCATATTTTACCTACGCACGGTAGATTAGGCATGGGTCCAAGGAAGTAGTCTTGATCAACTTGGGCTTGCGAGAGAAAAATACAAATAATGCATAAGCTTGACTGGTGAATAGAATGCATGCAGAACATTCAAAATTTATAACAAACTGGGAAGGAGGTGGGAACGTGCCAGGGAACATTGAATTCATGGCCACTGTATCTTTCGAAGTGAACTGAAGATTTCCCGTAGCACATCCGTGTGACGAGTACACTTCAAAGAATGTGAAGTACAACTGATAAGGGTTTCAGGGCATACATGATACGAGCACCATGATTTTTCATTCTTCCATCCTTCATAATGAGATGATGATGGTCATTGCACTTTTCGATGCGACTTATTTTTAACAACTTTCCTTGATCCTCAACACGTAAAAATTCCTTTCTGATAGGAACCAAGTCTTTGGGAAAGGAATCGTACCATTTACGCATGTTTTGACTCTAACATCCCTTCCCGACTCCAAGGTCCAACCAGCCACTTGCTAACCTCGACCCCTTTGCTGTTTCAATACTTGATCCCACATGCTTTGACACATGGACTTTGACTCGACTAAGACTGACCCATACTAAAGAGAAATGA